>MQRK01173465.1:11808-21990 GCA_001938485.1 Girardia tigrina
TAATTTTTTGAAATAAATTTTCGAAATAAATTTTCAGGATTTTAAAAATTAAATCGAAAAGAATTTAATAGATTAATTTGGGTCGAGATAATTAAATTAAATTAACAGGAAAATTTGGTCTTTGAAAATACTAGAATATTATCTAAAAAGACTAACTCTTCCTTCCATAACATATCGCCCAAAACCGTGTTCATCAGTCTTTGAAAAGTTGGAGGAGCTGCTGCTATTCCAAATGGCATACGGTTAAAACAAAATTTACCGCTTTTTGTAGAAAATGCCGTTTTCAATTTTGATTCTTCGTCTACCTCCACTTGTTAATACGCATTTCATAAATCAATCGTGCTAAAGAAACAAGCTTCATGAAGCGAATCCAGCATTTCCTCGATGTTAGACATCGGATAAGCCTGTCTTTCGGTCACTTTATTTAATTGCCTAAAATCCAAACAAAGTCTTATTTCCTGTTTTTCCTTTTGCCCCACACAAACCATAGGTGTGTTCCAGGATGAATTGCATCGTTTTATTATGCTGTTGTCTTCCAGATTTTTTATCAATTTTTCAATTTTCTTTTCTAAATTTGCTGGTTGTCATCTCGGTTTCATTAAAATTGGATCACCCTTTGTAACAATTTTATGTTTCAAAAGTTTTGTTCAACCCACATCCCATTTATATGCCATAAATACATCAACATGTTTTTTACTATTTTATAGAAGGAGAGTCTAATCCTATTTTCAATATCTCCACAATATTTTCTAATCTGATACTATTTGGTACTTGTAATCCAAATTAAGCACTAATACTAAATATCTCATTACAATTACTTTGATCCAAATTATTATCACTTTTATTTAATATTTCTTTTCCAATTTTTAAGTGAATATTGAAGGCATTCAAAAATTCCATACCACATATAATGGAAGGCGTTACTTCATCAGCAATATAAAATTTAATCAACTTATAAATTTCACCTATTTCAATTTTTAGAACGACAATTCCTAGTATGTTTAATGCACTTCCATTAGCGCAAATAATATTATCATTGTTGCTTTTATTTGGAATTATTCTTAACTTATTAACTACATCCTTACTCATAACATTTATACGGGCAACTGTATCTAGTAAACAAGAAAAATATTGATCGTTACTGTGAGATATAAATTAATAATTGTAAATAATAAATGTAAACTAACTTAATAATTATTTTATATAACATATGGTTCAAAATATTCAAATAATTAACTCTCCAATTTAAATAAATATGATTTAATAAAATGCCAATTGTTTAAATAATTAGATTATCACTTGTATATTTTGAATAATTAAATATATTTTTAGAATACAATTTTGTTCAGGAGTAGATTGAGAACTCGAAGTAAAGTAGTGATCATTTCCTGGTAGATAAACACATTTCAACTTGAAGTAGCTCTCATCGTCCATGATGATTTTTTTATCACTCAAACTTCGGAGTAATTTCCCTGCTCTCAGCTTCACTCGCTTTACTTGCTCCTCTATGTACTGAGGAGCCTTCTTTCTCTTTCGGAATTTTAAACCGCCTTCCTTGGTAATATTCCTCATCATCGTGGCACAGACACCATACTTGCTGGCTTCACGTCTGAGAGATACACCACGCTTTGTTTGAATCCATCTCCGAATACTTGCGCGCTGTTGATTTGTTAACCTTTTATTGTGGCCTCCACTTCCTGGCTTCCTGTGCACATTTGAACTCTTGGAGAGGTTTGAGAGAAGCGTATAGATGGTAGACCGAGCACAACCTTCATTCACAAAGTAGTTTACAGTGAAGGCTTTTCCTTTTAAAAAGTTCAGCTGCCAAAAGTTGCGAACTCTCTCACGGAGCTGTGGCTCTGTCATATCTTTTCTGAGAAAATGAATGCCGAGAGGATGACGAAATATTATACAAGAAACCCCCTACACAATGTGATTCATGCTGCAATTTGATTGGATGTTCCATTTATTTTTAATTTACTGATAGTATGCATTTTTCATATGTCCAGATTTTTCCTGCACACGCGTTAGTGCAAATCGATAGTCAAAAGGAAAATATTGAATTTTATGTAGCCGATAAATTATCACCTAAAATAATTACAGGAATGAATTTATTAAATAAATTTAAAATTAAATTAAGGAAAGGCGATAATCATGAAATGCTAAAAACATATGATTTTGAAAATGTAGAGAGTAGTTATATATGTAATTTAGAAGTAAATTTTGATTTTAAAACATCTGAAACGGATAAGTTTAATCATGCTATAAAAGTCTTTAATGCTAATAGGAATTCAGATTTATTTAAGGTCTTGGAAAAACACAAGGACGTCTTTATGGCTCATCAATGGGATATAGGTTGTACCAATTTACTGGAACATAAAATATTAACTAAAGGGGTGCCAATTGCGATTAAACCAAGGCGACAACCGATCCATTTAATCGAAAAAAATGATAATGCAATTGTAAATCTTGAAAAACATTGAATAAATAGGAAATGAAATTCTCCGTGGAATACACCGATGGTTTGCGTTTGGAAGAAGGAAAAGAAAGATATACGATTATGTTTAGATTTTAGACAATTGAATCAAATTACAGAAAGGCCAAAATTCCCTATGCCGAATATTGAGGAAATGTTGGATGTACTAAATGGATCTCGATATTTTAGTACAATCGACTTAGGAAATGCTTATTATCAAGTTAAATTAGATAATGAATCTCAAGATAAGACGGCCTTCTCAACGAAAAGTGGTCAGTATTGTTTCACTTGAATGCCTTTTGGAATATCAGCGGCTCCGGCGACGTTCCAGAAACTAATGACAAACGTTTTAGACGATTTAAATTGGTGAGAAGCTATTGTTTACTTAGATGACATTTTAATATTTTCAAGAGATATGAATGAGCATTTATTATGCTTAGAAAAGGTTCTATCCAGGATTAAAGCCACTGGTTTAAGAGTAAATCCAGAAAAGTGTCATCTACTGAAAGAGAAAACTAAATTTTTTGGCCATATCATTAATTCTAAAGGTATTAAAACAAATCAAAGCAAAATTGAAGCAATTATTTCATTTGAGAGACCTAAATGTTTAAAAAATCTGAGAAGTTTCTTAGCATTGTGTAATTATTACCGGAAATTTATCAAAAATTACTCAAAATATTCAAGACAATTAGAGCACGGACGGAATAAGGATAAATTAATTTGGACAAGTGAATGTGATAAAGCTTTTAAAAGAATGAAAGAAGCTGTGGCGGATGCTCCTGTGTTGGCTTATCCAAATTTCAATAAGGAATTTATTCTGGATACTGACGCAAGTTTCGATGCTATAGGAGCAGTGTTGTCACAAAAAGATGATAAAGGCAATGAAAAGGTCATTGCATACGGATCACATCCCATGAGTAAACACGAGTTAGGGTATTGCATTACTCGAAAGGAATTATTAGCAATTTATTACTTCACAAATCATTTTAAGCACTATTTATACGGGAAAAGATTTACTTTAAGAACAGATCACAAAGCAATAACCTTTATGTTTACAACCAAAAAACCAATTACTCCCCAATTTCAGACTTGGATTAATTTTTTAAGTAGTTTGGACATTAATCTACAATATTGAAAGGGACCTCTCATGTTAATGCAGATTCATTTTCACGAAATAAATGCAACATTTGTATACAATGTAAAATGAACCACGAGAATGCGAAACATTGAAAATTAAAGACTAAAGTATTGTCCCTTATACTTAGGAATAATAGGAAACAGTGGCAGCAAAATAATGGAGAGATTAATGAAATACGTGATTGTATTGAAAATCAAATGACAGATAAATTTCGTTTAGAAAACGACATTGTTCTCACTAAAAACGGAAAAAATATGGATTCCAAACGATACTCGGCGTGAATTTATTATTGACAAGCACAAATTTATTATTGACACGCACGCTGGACATAAAAGGTTATTGATTATATCAAAACTAATTTTGATATGAAAAAATATATGATTATATCAAGGAAGTAATCCAATCATGTGAAACCTGTCAAAAACGGAAGACTATGACAACAAAATCAAAGGAACCAATTGTGAAACAAGTGCAAATTATTCATTTGAATCAATATTTATGGATTTTTGTTACCCATTTAAACATTTTAAGGAAAAAAAGATATATCCTAGCAATCATAGACCAATGTAGTCGCAATATATCATTAAATGCAGTTGCAAAAAGGATGAAAACACAACAATAGATATACTTCTGAGACAGTGGATTTTGAAGTTTGGAGCACCGCGTATAATTCACATGGATTGTAGCAAAACTTTTCAATCAAAAGTGATGTTAGAGTTAGCTGAACGTCATAAGATGCAACTAGAGTTTTCTAGTCCGTACCACCATAGTACAAATAGACTAGTTGAGAGGCAATTCAAGACTATAAGAGATTATATAAATGTCACAAGACAAGATAAAACTGGTAAAACATGGGTTGACATCTTACCCGAAGTGGAATTTACTCTTAATGCAACAACACAGAAATCAACTGGAATGCGCCCAGCAGACGTAATATTCGGATTTCAAATTAATCGTCAATGGAATAATACTGGAAGAACAAATGAAAATAGAAATGAAGTTTTAAACATAGTAAGGAAGAATCAAAAGAAAGTTAAATATAATAATAATAAAACTTGTCACAGAATATTCAATGTCGGAGATGAAGTATTACCGAAAGTAGAAGGTCTAAATAATAAGGATGAGAATCGTTACGAAGGCCCATTTACAGTAATTAAAAAGAGACATGATAGGAGCTATGAAGTTATTGACAATACAGGTAAAACGTTGATCAGGAATGTAGAATGGCTAAAGCCTTTTAAGAGAGGGAGATGTGAGATATTAATTAATAATTGTAAATATTAAATGTAAACTAACTTAATAATTATTTTATATAACATATGGTTCAAAACATTAAAATAATTAACTCTCCAATGTAAATAAATATAATTTATTAAAATGCCAATTGTTTAAATAATTGGATTATCACGTGTATATTTTGAATAATTAAATATATTTTTAAAATACAATTTTGCATTATTATTTTCCCTAATAGTTACATTAAATTACCATCTGGAGTCTTCCATCAATTTTATCATATTTTATTTTCATATTACATAATTTAGATTTTAAAATATTGTCTTCCCTATTATTGTATAATGCGTTTGACACTTTTTTAATTTTATCACAATTTCTGCCAGCACTGAAAACTAAAATGAATATATTTTTTCAATGACTACACTTTATATTTGGACATTCTCTTCGGATATGTCCATGTTCTTGACATGCATGGCATTTGATTTGCGTGTTGGGACAATTTCTGCTAACGTGACCCTCTTTCTCACAGCTCCAACATACATTGGGTTTCTCGAATGTGCATTGTTTGCATGATTCCATTTTGTCCTTTCCATTGGTGGTTTTACTAACCGTGAATTCGAAAATTGTTGGCGCTTTTGTATGATTTTGGCAAATGTCTCTTTTCGATTGACTGCTGATATTTGAATTGATTCTTCTTCTCTTTCAATACTGTTAATCTTCCGAATAATTTATTTGATTTACTCCACGTCATTAGCATCTCGTAAACGTAATTCCCTTTTGATAATGCTATTCTTGGTACAATGTACCAAAAAATACGCCATTAATTATTTTTCATCCCATTTATGTGACATTAATTTTTTAATCAATTTTCCGATTTTATCGAAGTTCAAATTTGCACCATCCGAACCTTTTTCATATGAATATAAATTCATAAAATCCTATATTAACGATGAAGGTTAGGAAAATGCTCTTCTGAGTTTTTCCTCAAACTCCACGATATTTGAGTCCACTTGTTCATAGACTGGAATTAAATCTCTGGAAAGAAATGCCTTAACCATAATTCCTTTTAGATTTGGGTCGGTGTCGGATACTTCAAAAAGTCTTCTGCGTTCTTCGATAAATTCTTCTTCGGTAAATAAAGTTATTTTCTCCATTGTAAGTTTCGGGAAGCAGATTCTTCCTATGTTAGTTCTTTCATGTTAGTCGATATCTAAATTGAATTAACAATACGAATTCAAACTTGTTACCAAAAATTTATTCTGGTTAAAACAAAACGTAAAACATGCGAGAATTAATTAAGAAATAATTGGAACCATATATAATTAATTTTAAATAAATTAATAAAGATTCGAATGATAATTCTAAACAATAATTTGATAAAAATAATTTATAATACTTATATTCTTCCTAACAAAGTTATTTTAGCAAAATTTAAAAAAATACATTTATGTTTCTTTAAAATTATTTAAACTTTATTTTAAAGTTCTACAATGTTCAATATTTAATTTTAAATAATTTGAAACTTTCATTAATTAATTTAAAATTTTAAACGAGTTCATCATATTCTTAACATATTCGAATATTATTTATGTGATAAAATTATTATTAAATTTCAGCACATTTCGTTTAAATATTTTATAGTTTTAAATTTTAAAAATTCTAAAAAATTTATGAGTTTTCCAGAAATTGCTCACATGACATATATGGAATATGAAAATTTTTATATATATTAATTTTATAATTATAATTATAATAATGACTTATAATGACTTAAAGTCATTATTAATGTCCACGAGCTGTGCACGACTGACACACCCCACAGATCGATCCACGCGCCCCGGTGGATGGACACAGACACATTACACACCGGATCCAATATAAAAATTGGCTCCATAGAATTCTCCTATTTTGTCTATCTTTATGTATATATATATATATATATATATATATATATTAGGAATGTACCGGTTTCCTTTTTTGAAATCCACACAATTTCATTTTATAATAATGACTTTAATAATTATTATAATGACTTTATATGACACTATTAATAATGACACCAATTTTATTACAATTCTCAAAAATACTTTTAATATTAAGCTTCTTTCATGATTGATAAATTCAAGAAATTTTTTTTACTTTAACTTTTGAAACAAAATTTAAATTTTATGATTTAAATTATTATCATTATTATCATTATTATTGTAATTATTACTACTCAAAATTATTTAAATATTTTACAATGAAATTTCAAAATACAAAAATATTAAGACTGGAATATTTTAACATAACTTAAAATTATTTGGATGATGCAACAAATTTCCGGCACTGTAGTATAATAGATGTATTCATAAATTCTATAGTCTTCTTTAATTTCTGCATATTTATTTACACACATAAGTTACATCCTCAATTAAAGATTTTCCAGACAAGTATATAAACCACTGTGGTCATTGCTTATTGATTTACAGTATAATAATTTGTGATAAAAAATTAAACAATGAAAATGAAATTGTTTTTCTTAAAAAAGAACAACTTTGTTGAAGTACTTCAATTAAGGTGATATAAAATCACTACAAATTTTATCTGTGATTATGGTACTCTGGTGACTATACTATATTATAGAATCTTCTTAAAAGTTATTATTATATTTAATTAACTATTCAAATGAGTTTTTGATGCACGTAGCATTATCCACAGTTAGAAAGCGAGAGTTTTAAGTTGTACTTTATGCACATGAATCATGATTTCATACTGCTACTTTTACTCCATTTTTTACTTTTTATTCCATAGCATAAATAAAAATAAAGATTTATTAATTTAAAGAAGTTTTATTAGTTAACCAGTAAAAAAATATAAAAGTTGCAATATTGAACAAACAATATCACAATAACAAAATACCGTCGATAAATGTCAAGTAGTCAACAGAGAACTGAGAATGTACACGAAGAAATCCAGTGGTCAATTGATCAAAAGAATAGCAGTATGTAACTCGTCAAGAATTGTAAAGTAATCAATAGGGAACTGTGAATGTTTATAAAGAACTCCAGTTGCAAACTGATCAAAGATATACAAATATGCAACTCTGGATTACTTTTTCTTTTTAATGAGATTATATGATCACAAATCGAGATTTTGAAATTTCACTGCTGATGTGGTAGTTAAGAGTTAATTTTTTTCTACAAATAATTTCTTTATCGATTTATTTTATTTATTTTTTTATAAATCCATAATATTATTATCTCTATGGATAATAATTTTGATATGGATATATTTTTTTGACTAATCATTTTCTCGTTTATCTTTTATCGTTAATTAGTTTGTTCTTGTTTGAAACGAAAATCACCAATTATTGATCGACAAACTATAGTTAAAATATGGTCGGCTACAACGTCTTCGCAACTGCAGATTAACGTTTTAAAGATCTTCAATAAGGGAATTAGAAATAAGTCATAAAAATAATAAGTACAAAACACTAGATTCACACAATTTCATTTGATTTTGTCATTGAATTTCATGAGGAATACTTTTCATTTATAATCCTTTCGCCAAGTCGGTAACAAAGAAAAAAGTTACAAATGAACCAAATAAAAATGTCTTTCAAGGTACGAATAGAAATGTGTTAAATTAAAATATAAATAAAAAAATATCAAAATAAAGATGGGAACCTGCCATTTTCAGATATTTAAAAGAATGAGCAAGTGATCAATATCATATAAATATTTGATTTTAAATATGGAAAATATTTTAAATATTTTTTAAATATTTTTATATTTTTTTGTGGATTAACAATTTTTTGAAAATATTACTTAATTATACAAATTATAATTAACGTTTGTTAATTTTGTATGAAAATATGTTTTTATGCAATCCTTTATAAGATAAAATTTATATTTACTTTTTATTATTTGTTAATATATTTATCTATTGTACATTGTGTATTTACTTACAAAATTGACTCTTAAAATTCTATACACATTATATATCTAAAATCTTACTTATTTTTTATATCTATAAACTTAATAAAAATATTTATTATTCAGAAAATAAATCTATTTTAGAATTAAAAGATTGAAGTTTAATAAAAAGGCTATTACATCTTGTGTTGTATAACTAATTTTTTTAGGGTACACCTAAAATAAAAATAAGGTAATAATTCATAAAAATACATTTATTTAAGCAAAGATTACTCCAAAACATTGAAATTAAACTTTTGTTCTTTTATTAAAGGAATAAATCTGATAGATTATTCTCGTGTTTTGTGACTTAGCTTTAATAAAAATTGATAAAATCAACTTTTCACACTTAATAATAAATTCTCGAAATAATTGTTTTTAGTTTGTCATTCGTTTCATTTTAATTGTTTTTCAAAGCTTGTCGGATTCTTAATTTTTACTCTCTGGTTATAAAATAATCAGTTGAAATTCGAGAATAACTATTAAAAAATTGAACCTTCGACAAATATGCACCAATTAATCAAGAAAAATTTTCTCTTTCTTGAAGCCTATTATGTTGTCTCTATTCTTCTTTGTGGAGAATAGCTTTCATTTAAGACTTCCAATTTTTATTAAATTATTTTATATTAAAATTGACGAAAATATTGTTTCTATTTTCATAGTATATTTTATATTTAATTTTGCATTTTTTATAATAATGTTGGGTTTTATATTTAAATTTAATCTTTAATTGTAAAATTCTATTCTTCACTCTTTTATCAGTAACCTTTAATCAATAATCTTTATTCAATAATCTTTAATCTATAATTCGTAATCAATAATCTTTAATCTGGCTCCAATTATTCAGAATGGTCTTCCAACATAAATATATGAGTAATGAACACAAATTCTTTTATCAAACTTTATTTCAAACAACAAATATCAGCAAGTCACAAATAATAATAATAATTCAATTCTTTGATGACAGAATACAAAAACAATCAATATTTCGTGCGAGTTAACAGATTACAGTAAAAACTGTGGATCTCCCAAAACGAACGATGTTTTGATTAATAACTTTAATTTAGAAAACCGTTTTCTCCCATACAGGGTACTAATGGTTTCTTTTAAAAACGATANAATAAAAATAAATTTAAATTTGGTTTTCCTTTTACTCAACTTACGTGAACTCTTCTTGCAAATATTTTAGACAAAACTTTTGGGCAGAATTTTTTGGGCAAACTAAGACTGATTTTAATGTCGTTTATATAGTAATTTTCCTCAGCCTTGAAAATTGATGAGATAAAACAAAGAGTAAAATATTTATAATTTTTGATGAAGTAAAACAAATATTTATAATTTTTAATTCCAAATTTTGTAAAACTAAATATTATTTT
>MQRK01173466.1:314-14775 GCA_001938485.1 Girardia tigrina
GTAACCGCGACCGTTGCTATGGTAATCGCAACCGTTGCCATGGTAACCACGATAACCCATACCGTTGCCATGGTTACGGCTAGGGGGGGTGTAGGCCGAATGCCCATTTTCTCCCTACTGTTATATACAATAGTACAGATGATAAATTACAAATGTATAAGAGATAACCTAATGTGTTGTGTTATGATTTTTGTATAGTCCTGATTCTTCGATCGCTGACTATAGGAGTGGATTTAATAAATAAAGATTATTATTTTAATATAGTAAAAATTAATGATTATAAAATTTAAATATTAAAATTTTAATATAATAATATTAATGAATGGTAAAATTTATCCTCACCGAGTGAATGAAATTTACGGCTCCAAACAACAATTAGATTTCCTTCCACTAAATATTTCTTCAGGCAACAATAGAAATTCTTCTTCTCCAATAAATAATGATCTGTTAAATTTTCTTCGGAGTCAATAACTTTTCGCAGTAGAAATTCTTTGCAGTAAAAAAATTCTTCTTCTCTAATAAATAATGATCGGTTAAATTTTCTTCGGAATCAATAATCTTCAAGTCAAATCTTCTACTTCGGCCGCGGAAGTCTAAGAAAAATTACAACTGTTCAATAGGGTTCTGGTCATTACTCTTTATATATCAGTATAAGGGTGCGTAGCTGTGTGGCCAAGGGTGCGTAGCTTACGACAAGGAAAAATAAAGATGCGTGGTTACGCTTAACTTTATAATAATAATTATATTATTGTAGCTGTGTGGCCAAGGGTTCAGAGCTTACGACAAAGGAAAATAAAGATGCGTGGCTACGCTTAACTTAATAATAATAATTTTTGACTTTAAACTTTTAAAATAAATATTTAAACTTTAAAATAATAAATGAACTTTTAAAATAAATATTTAAACTTAACTTAATAATTATTTTAACTTGATAAATATAATAAGTATAAATGTTTAATAATATCCTCGTATGTCCATGTGGTCTTTCTATTCAACCAGAGAAGTAAATCACTTGAGTCACTGCATCGGGGCCTTAATAACTGCTTGAAATTGCTGTTCACATCTTCATGTCCACGAATAGCGAGGCTTTGACGCGCAAGAAACAGAAGTGAGAAAACTTTCATTTTGAAGATTCAATTGGCTAAGAACATTGCTTCCCTTCAAGAGATTCTAGAACTTGTAGGCAGGTTGATAGTTCGAAAGACTCCTCGCATGATCCATTAAACGCTGGGTTGCCTTCTTCCAATTTGTGAAGCTCTTGGTAGTAAATGCCGTTTCGATTTTGACATAACTGTAGAAACAGATATTTGTATATTTGTATATATTTATATATTTATATATTTATATATGAATATCTGTTTCTACTAACAAAAAAATAGGTTCTAAAAAACTAAAAACGAATAACAGATTAAATCATAACAACAATCTTAAAGAAAATAAAAAATATAACCTTTTCTAACAAAGAGATTTTATTAAATAACATTGTCATCGTATAATTTCTATGACATTAGCATAAACGGTAAATAATTATTTGTATTTAAATAGTTCGATTTCTTTATTGATTTTTAGTATTGCATATTTTTGGGAATTTTTTTATTAAATGCTGATAAATCTTTTCTAAGTCGTCTTTTAAATTGTTCGGTTTTTGAAATTCAATCCTTTTACGATTCGATTTTTTTCCGAGACAATATTTTATCATGTTTCGATATAATTTTCATTTTATTAACGATAAAATATCCTTGTGACGGTCGAATCAACCCACTGAGTATTCTTATAATTGTTGATTTTCCTGAACTTCTTGATCCAACAACAGCTGTCAAACAATTTTTATGAGCTGTCATAGAAAAAACATTTAAAGCATAAATTTCTTGATGTTCAGTTTTATAATATTTAAATATTTTTTTAACAGCAATATATTTCGGATGATTTGTATATTGATCTAAAAATTGTTTATTCATCGTTTTCATTCCAGGATATAAAGGTTTGCTTGAATGAGTCGAATAACTGCCAGCAATTCTGAGGCTTAGTCTATTTGATAAAACTTTAGTGTCGTTATTTTCATTAAAAAATATCTGGTGTTTCTGTATGATAAATACTTCCAAACTCACTATCATCTATTGTGCTTATATAACTATCAACACTGGTTATTTTCATTTTTTGTTCACAATTACAACATTTCAAGTTGCCAAGAATCCGATCGTAGTGCAATAAAATCGTTGGACTACTTACATAATAAATTATCAAGCAAGAAATTATCCAAAATATTAATTGAATGACAATTTTTATATGAAAACGCCAATAGACTAAATCATATTCCTTTATCGTTAGTTCTGGATTGCATTGATCGTAGGAAGGAGGCTTCGGAGGAGTGGAGTCAATTGACATCAAAAATGGAAATAATAAAAATATAATACATGACACAAGTGAACACCAACACACACACTCGACTAAATACAATGTCACCAAAAATAAACAAAATACATAGAAATAAATACAGACTCAAAAATAAAAAAGAAAGTCCAAATCATAGATAGTTCAGAGAGAAGACTGGTGAGAGAAATTCCCACTACAATAACTACTGACTCATTGTTGGTTCAGTTGTCTGCACGGGTGGCAGAAGGCAGCTTCAACTTCTTCATCCCATTCCAACCAGGTAAAGAATTTATGCCAAGCAGGAAGAAATCGCCATTTGTCCTCCAAGACAGGAAAAGTAGCAGTACTTGGCTGATTAGATTCTCTGCGTAAAATAGGTGGATCTTTTGTCTGAAAAAAGTGTCGATTTGGCGCATACTCTAAAAGTAAATTGAAGTAAATTCAAAATATTTGGCGGTATTGAATCACTAATTTGCATCATAATAGATGAGACTTATGAATCGCAAGAACAGAAATTGATGAACTCTTTTAAAATTAAACCGAATGAAACTCACTAATTGTATCATCAAGTTCAGATGCTCGAAATGAACTCGATTGATTTCAAATCATAGATTTATTATAATTTGATTGATTTATTTTTTAGAATTTTTAATGTTTGTGGTTGACTTAATTTTAGCAGTGTTTGACATTGAATTTTTTTAAAAAAATCATTAAATAATTTGCGAATATTAAAAAAATTAATTAATTAATCAAAAATAGTTGTCAAAATGGCATTTAAAAAACATTAAAATAAAAGACCACAACGTAGTTGTTAAAATAATTTTGTTTTATGACAGCGGTATGTGATTGGCGAGTTTGGAGAAATTTGATTGAGTAAAAAACCTTCAAAAATAGGTTTCTAAAACCATGGAAAGCTGGTTAATAAAAAGAATTTCACAAAATAAATTTTGAAACGTGTCGAAATTGTGACTTCAATCTTTAGAAATCGATTGAATAATAAGTGGTTGTGGCAATAATTTATTATTGTTGTTCGGTGGAATCGGTTCTGTTTTTATTGCGACGGAATTAATAAAATATCGACCCATCGTCGTAAATATCAAAATATCGTGTTTTTAGCAAATATTTTCAGCTCGACAATTTTCACGAGTAATTTATCACTGATTATTTCAAGATTCTCTATACGTTCTTAAATATAAAATTGTATGTTCGATCGTTGCCAGAACACCGATTCTGATAGCTGACATCACCTTTCTTCTGAAAAGATTGATTTAACAAAATAACGTAAAATATCGATTGATGATACCGGGATTATCCGTGATGTACAATATCACCGAACAGTGAGTGCATCAGCTGTCTGTCGAGAAGAAAGACAATAAAACGCGCCAGGATATAGGCCAACGATCATGTTCTTGAGAATGCCGCTTTCTGAGTGCATTTTCTTATGTCGCTCCATTAAAAGATGAAAATTAGAAGGCTCATTGATTACTGTTTTCAAGGAGAACACTTCCATGGATTAAGTCCAAACCCTTATCACTGGACCTCATATTTGTCAGCATATTATACCGACATAAAACATAACTTTGTACTAAATTTCGATCACGACATCCCAAAAAATGTCTAAACTTACCAAAACATAAATTCAAAATATACCTGAAAACGTTGCATTTATCCACATAAAAACATAATGTTCTCGCAAAAAATCAACTTTATCTGTTCATTATTTAAGACAAAAAATAAAAACATGTAATAAAATTCAATTAAATCAACTTTAATTGTGAAAAAAAACAGCTTTTGATAAAAAAATGTTAACATTATATCAAATAACAAAATGAAACTTGTATTAGCGGCAACAATAGTTTTCAAAGAAACAAATAGAACAAGTGTGACCATTTTGTTGTCAAATCATTATCAATGAATGATAAATGTCTAAAAGCACAAATGCCATAAAAATAGAAAAATTTATTTGCTATTTATAAAAAACGCACATTTATTTATGTCTTTTCAAATGCCTCAAATACAAGTCAATCTTACTGGACCCTACGTCACAAATGGGACAGTGGTAATGGTCGGCCTTTTTCAAATTGCAAAACAATCGGGCACAGGTTCCAAATTTGTACAAATGTTTATCTTCATCTCTAAAATTCAATAACACTGAATTTTCGATATCTGTGAAAACCAATGGTTCTAGATACTTATTTGAGTTTGGTATAATTGCATTGTTATCAAACGGATCATTATTCAAATCTATGAACTGGTTATCACCGGATCCGGATGATATCGGAGACAAGCGATTCGGAAAGTCATTTAATGACAGAAAACTTCCGTATTTATCTTTATTTTCTTGAATTGTTTTGCACCGCTTTGCAGAATTTCTACCTTTACAAGTATTATTAGTGGCATTAGCTCGTTTAAGTACGATATTGCAATGAACAGACTCAACATGAGCCAGACGATCCAAATGTGACAATTGCGTTGATATGAAATCACAGTTTGTGTATGAGCAGTGATAGTGACTTTTCGTTTCTTCATATTTGCATTTCTCACAGAATTTAAATTCCATATTCGTCAGTTCTTCAGCCACACAATGACGTTTTCCATGCTGCCTCAGTTGGTCTTTACCCTTCATAACTTCAGAACAGTGACCATTTTCTGCAAAACAGTGATAATGATCTTTATAGAGCATATTACACCTGGAATTGCAAACATCATTAGCAGTGAATCGTTTTACTTGAGTAGTAAAGAAACTCTCGAAATCGAATGATTTTGGTTTCCAAAGACGTTTGGGTAATGATTTTGGAGTTGAATTTTGTTTTTGTGAAAGATCTAAGGGTTCGTTTTGAAGCGACGCGATTTTTTGTGATTCAGGAAATTGAGCATTATTTAACAGTATCTTGAAGATATCCATTACCATATCTAAAATTAAAATTTTATAAAATCATTTGTAGTTTTTTTGAATATTAAACATATAGGAAATCTTTTCACAATTATAGAAGTTTATTAAATCCATTAGGATGAAAGGATATTACTATGAGTTTTAAGATTATAATGGTAACAGTCGTATAATAATTATTACATGCATAATCATTGTTTCGATAATAATACATATTGTACATGTATTACTGATAATAATAATTATTATTATAACCATAATCAAAGAACGGATATACACAAAATAGAGACTTTCACAATATGAAACAATTTTATATCCTGATATAATTATGATAATATTGGTCATATTGAATTAGATAAATAGAAAAACGAATATCAGAAAGTGTTATATATCCTCATTTTCCTTTTTGTAGCGTTATCATTATTGTGGTAATAATTTTTCCAATGTATATTTATGAAGAGTTAATTAAAATTTTCAATTCGCCAAATAATTTTTACAAATTTTTAATTTTAAATTCTAAAAAAAATTAAATAATTAAAACATAAAAATGCAGTTTATAAAACTAAAAAAAGTAAAAAAAAGGATTTTTTAAAAATCCAACAAAAATTAAATAATTATCTACAACAAAAAATTTAAATTAGTAAGTCAATCAACATTTTTATAGTGTTAATTAATTTAGACGGTTTGACCGACATCCTCAGAACAACTGATTAAAAAAAGGAAACTTATATTGCCGGCAATAATTATGTTATTAATACGCAATTAATACATCATTTAAAAACTCTCAATAAAGTTGTTGAGAGTGCATTTTAAACGTTAATTTTAGGACCCAAAGTTCATATATATAACGCTTCGCATGTCACTCTCTCCAGATAATTCTTAAATTGAGTGCACAGAATTTTAAAATGATTGGTATTTATGTCCCCTTTACAACGATTTCCATTCCCAGCAATACTACTTTCATTTCGACTGTGTTACTGGATGCTCTTACAGAAGTGATTCGAAGTCTCTCCGATGTATATGGTATTACACCAATAACATGTATGTTGGTAAATGAGATCCGAACACAATTCCAACGGTGTTGAAGATTTATTGCCAAACATACCTTCAAATGGTTGGGTACGTAAGCTTAATCAAAAAATTGATTGGATTACTAATTTTAATAATTTGCCAATTCGTTTTAAATTTATTTAAAACAAATATTTACATAAAGTTGAAAAATTTTAAAGTAAAAAAACTAAAAAAACTAAGTAATTAAAAACTAAAAACTGTATAATAAGTAAAAAAACAAAAATCGTAAGTTAAAAAAATTTAGATTAATTAAGAACAATATATTTTTAAAAAGAAAATATTTAGTAAAAATTCATAACTAATCAATTTCGCGACAGAATTGTAGAATTATAACAAACTCCCATTCTTTTGTGTTCTTGTAAAAAGATTGAATGGAAGATATGAAACAGAATGGCATACACAAGCAACGGGTGTCACAACTCGAACATTGGAGAGAAAAATCGTCATCTCAAAACAAAGATTAGTGTGTGAATTTGAAAATTTGAGTTAATCGAGTAAGTTTCTTGATCATTGTAACATTTTATATCATAGAAAACAGAAACATAACTTAGAATGTTTGGAATGATAAGAACTATTTGGATCGTATTTAATCTTTAGATTATTTTTTTATAAATTTTAAAGTTCACTTTTGAATAATGTACAAAAATTTTTTAAATTAATTATTACAAGGTTATTAATTAGATTTTGAAAACTTCCATCGACAGTTAGTGATTTGCATTTCATATAATGATGATTTTTGTGATTTTACTAACATTTATCAGTAAATGAAGCATTCGAACGCTTTTCAAAGAGTTTATCACTTCAATTGAAAGACATTCTTAACTGGTAAACGAATAATAATTGTAATGGTCATGCATTCGGATAACATTATTGTGGATGTGACTGTTTGAGTACTGAAGCCAAATCTTTGTAGCTTGCTAATCAGTGGAAGGGATTATAACTACAGTGGAATCCGCATATATTGAAGTGGCACTTGCAAAACCTAAATTTCGGTATAACCGTAGTTCGATATAGCCATAGCACCACCTTCCATTTCTTAAGCACTTATATTTAGTCGGTACAATAACATGTATTCGATATATCCGTCTTCGATATATATGGAATGCACTGTAATTATTATTCTGACAATATAAATAAACGTTTACAAATCAATAATATTGCTTATCCCTCAAACGAGAAGTTTATCAAAGGTGGTGGTGTTAGAGCGGGCGCAGCGCGGTGGCGGCGTCTCGGGGCTGGGATATCACTGCTTCCGAGACGAGGGTGGGGGAACATAAATGGGTCTCATCGATTTCTCCTCCACCTCCTTCAGTTATTCCACAATTTCGATTTATAGACTCGTTCCTGAATAATGCGTCCAACACTTCATTACTCGAAATGGAAAGTGGTTCAGAAAATGAGATAACCAGAATAGATTGCATTTTTTCACCCCGAGCATCCTGTGACAAAGCCTCTGATACTTAAGAGACACCATCGGCCACATCAGAACCACCATTGGACCTCAAATCGATATTATCGCCGTCTTCAAACGAATAGTCTCCCTCGATTTCATCACATTCTACATTGTCTTCCTGCCAACTCAATTCCCCCATGAACAAACTGCCATCATCACTATCAGATTCATCAAACAACAGATCAAACTCCCATCATCGACCCCAGCATCAATAAGACCTCTGGAAAGCCACAGCTGTGACAAATTTACTGTTGAATCACCAAAAATTGATTTGTGTTTGGAAATTTTCAATTCAATTGTACTACAATCTGTGGGTTCCGAATCATTTCCATTTTTCATGATTTTATCACTCCTTAATTTCATGAATTTCTCGAAATGTTTGCTATTTTCCGATACTTCTACTTTTTTTGATACTAACAAATAATTTAACATTTCCAGTCCGAATTTATATTTATATTCATTTTGGGGGTTCATAACATAAAATAAAATACATTACAGAAACCTTAAATACAAAATATTTGTTTTTCCTATATACAACTGTGGACAACTGTGGAGAATTGAAAGTTCTATCAGATACATAAAAATTGTTTTGCCGCGGAAATAGCTACTTCAATAACTTGATCGGAGGCAGTATTTAATGTGATCTTAAATTACACATTAGAGTTGTACTTTCATTGTGGGAAGTTTCCCTAGTCGCCAGAGCGGTCGCTTAATGTTCAACCTTCTAAATGGACAAAGAAGAGAACAGACCGAAAGAAACAAATAAAGTAGAGAAAACTAAAAAAATGATAATAATAAATAATAAAGTTGTTGTGTGCGAATAACAATATTTAATAAATAACGATAAGGAATTTTAGAAATGAAGTTTAAATTTGAATTTTTCAGAAACTAACTGTTTTTGTAATGCAATGATTTTTCGGAAAAAGTTTTTTTTCTCGAAATAAATAATATACAAATAATTCCACTAAATAAACAATGTCGATTTTACATGTGTACAATACTTGAAAAACTTACTTGAACTATTATTAATCCCAACCGTTTCGACAGTCGTTGCTATCAATTTTTTTAGCTCCTCTTCGAATTTAATTATTCCACTGTCGGGTTGAATTTGGTTTTCCAATGTGATTTTTTCACCATACTCGGCTATGTCTCCCATTCCTTCCTTTGTAGAACGTCAAAAGATGTAAAGTTCTAAAGCAAAGCAAAATGAACTTAAGATGCTCCAAAATTGGCAAAGTAAACATATTATATCCAAAATTATGATAAATTTCATAGAAATTTAAATTCACAAAACACTAAACAAATCATATGTTTTCAATAATCTACCAGAAAGCTATACAATGGGTTATAAAATGTATTGCAAACGGTTTCTATAGTTACCATTGTTAAAATGCAGCAAGAAATTGTGGAGGAATACATACAAAATATTTTTGTCATTTGGAATATACTTTTAATATTTACGCAACTATAAGTTACGAAACAATAGAAATTATATATAATTATTATTTGTTTTAAAATAATTTTATTTATTAAAAAATATTTTTTTTATTCAAATATAAATTTAATCTTCATTTGATTAGTAACAAAAGTATATCCCGGTTTTACGAAAGATATTAAAGAACTTCTTAGAATGAAACAAATGTGACTTGATTGACAAATTATATTCATTGAAGTTCCTAAGAAAGACATGATTACCAAAATGTGTGATAACTCTTCATGACTCTTCACTTTCGAAGGAAAATTTAAAAAATTCAATTAATTATAAGTACTCAGTTCAAAGACAAAGATTTTACACAAAAAATATATTTAATAAACTAATATACAAACACACATACATAGTTTATATACCAAATAAAATGAGAGTTAAAGGTTAACTCTGTTCTCGACCCCGCAAGAGTTGTATAATACAAATTTAGATATTTTCTAAATTTGTTGATTGTGTAATATTTTATTTAATTAATGTTAATTTAATTTTGTAATATCTCACATCCCCATCTTTTTGAAAGGTTTCAACCAATAATTTCCCGCTTTTATCTTGTAATTCATAACTTCTGTCATGTCGTTTTTTTATGAATTTTCATCGGTCCCTCGTAACTATTATCATTTTTAACTTCTGGTTTCAAATTTCACTAGAACATGTTCTCCAACATTAAATTCTCTTTTTCCTCGTTTACTATCATCATTTGTAATCTTACTTTATTTTGTTTAACGGCATTTAAAATATCTTCACGGTTTCTTTCTATCTCTTTATTACTATTCCATTGCCTATTTATCTGGAAAATTTTAATTCAAATACAAAATATAAAAATGTTAATGTTAATTCATTTATAGTTGTAGTTGAATTAACACAAGATTCTTTTAAAAATATAGTTACTTTAGTTTGGTTTTTAAATTCAAATGTTCACGACTTTCAAATCTATGTCTTACATTACAATGACTGAAATTATAAAAACATTCTTCAGCAATTGACATTTGTTTTATTGGAAGTCAAAAATATTTTATTATTCATACAGCAATTTTAAATTTAATTGAAGATCAAACCAGTAAATGATATTCATTGTTGGTGGTTTTAGTGTTAATCGACTTTTATTATTCTATTAATGTTAGTGTAATTCCAAATTATAAGATTTTTTTACGAAATATAGATTATTTTATTACTTAAAATGTAATAAATTTACATAATTTAATGTTTTTTATGATTTACTGTCTTAAAATCACCAAATTTCTTAATCATATTGTTCTTGTTAATTTTATCCAGTTTTGATCACAAATTTCCACGTTCCATTATATTAAAAATTTAATTTTACAAAGGCGCTTATTGAGATTGTAATATAATTATTGTTGTAACTGTAAAAACATTGCAAGAAAGAAATAGCTGCAATAGTATTTTTTTAATCCGGAAAATATCTTATCGAAATTTCAATTTATTGTATCTTTTAACAATTTGTTGTACTTACAAAAAATATTATATTATTTTTGTAACTTCTATTTTGTCATCAACATTTTATGAAAATCAGCTCTAACAATATGACTCAGAAATTTGATTATTTTAAGGATTAAAAATAAACTTGAAAAAAGATTGAAAAAAGAGTCCAAGAACACAGTCAAAAAGAGGGAAAGAGTAATATTGCGGAGCATAAAAAAACGTGTAAATGTAATATGAGCATAAATGATTTTAAGATTTTGTGCAAGCATTTTAAAAATTATTGGGAGAGAGTGTCATGTGAAGCATTGTTGATAAGATCATGTGATCCAAAAATCAATGTTCAAACAGCACTCTCAACTAATTTGTTAAGAGTTTTCGATCAGACTTACGTAAGTGATTGCACAATCATTCATTTCTTATATATATGCAATAAAAAGAACATAATCAGTGATCTGATGGTGACGGTTAAACCGTCGAAATATATTATCATAAAATATATTTCTAAATGGCGTTTATTTGTTTTTAAGGATTAAATTATCTAAATTGATAACATGTTCACGATTAAAATGATTAGTAATCAAAATTTTATGTTTCATTTCGTAATAGGTATATTATGGAATAACCCAACAAAATAATTAAAATACACATTTTGCAAGTTATTTATAAATTAAATTTTCACTCAAAATAATTTAAAATCTAATTAAAGTGTTTTTTTCAGTATTGAAGAGTTTTAATAGAGAAAATATTAAGTAATTACATTTAAAGGAAAGACTCAATAAATAAAAATTTAAAAATAACAACTAAATTCTTGAAAAATATTTCAATAAAAGTTCTATATAATTTTCTTTCCTTATCTCTTTTCTAGAAAATTGTCAATTAAAATATATTTAATCTAAAATTTAAAGTTTGCGCAGAAGGCAGGGAAGAGGAAACTAATTATGTTTATATATAGTAGCGACATATTATCCAACAGTTTGTTATCAACTTTAATTATTTTCTGAATAAATTCTAAAATAATTAAATGATACATTTTGCAAGTGTAAGCACTTTATCCAAATTAAGTGACATAATTTTGTGATTTATTTATTAATTGGAATCGTGCTTACGTAACGGAGATAATATTGTAACAAACCGATAGATATGACCGACACCAATTGTAAATTTGACTTTGAAAAATCATTTCACACTAATTTAGTTCACAAATGTCGTTTTATGGAGTTATTTAATGTAGATATTTCTATATATTTATTGATAATATTGTTATAAATTCAATGAAAACAAAAATTTTCTTAATGACTCATTTAAAATATTTTTTCCGCAAATTTCTGTCCAAAAATTATGTTTTAATTTTAGACGAAATTTTGTAACATTTTGTAAAAATAAAATAATCGATAAAAATTAATTTTTGGTTACTTAACATTTTGAATAACTTACAATGGCTGACTTAATACATTTGTTTTAATTGTCTTTTAACTACTCACTCCATTAAGAATAAATTTGTGGTTTACAAATTCCAAATTTTATAAAAATTAAATAATTTTTTTAGTAGCTTTTGCTGTCGAAATTAGTCTTTTTTCTTCTTTTGAGTTGATTGGAAATCATGAAATATAATTCCATGGTTACAAGAAATCATTGTATTCTTTAATCCCATTGTGGAATGTCTCTTGAAACAATTTATGTTTTTAATCTACTTTCTTTTCTTTCTCTTCTTCAAAAACGATCGTAAAATGCAAAAAGAAATGAACGTCGATTACGCCAGTTGCGACAAAACATCTCTTTTACCGAGACCTGTGGCAGTCGGTTGCATCTGTGTCGCAATGGTCCGACCGAACTGTTTCTTGCGGACGGAAATAATCGAAATGTATGATGATATGGCTTGGGTCTATTTATTGGACGTAGGTAAACTATGTCAGGCCTATTTGTACTATCCTTTCAAAAGCAGAGAGATCCAGGCGGGAATGAAACTGCTGCGAGGTGAAACTTCCGAGACGCAAATCGAAGGCGACAAACATACGGCACTCTTCAGCGCCAAAATTTGTGATTGGGAATTGGTGATGAATTGGACAGGGAAAATTTGAATGGCTGTGAACAGTCTTTTCCGAGATTTACGGTTTTAGTTACAACTCAGTAAATCGTATTGTCAGATTTAAATACAGATTGAATACAAAGAAATAGTAATTTCTTGGTTAGACTAGAATTGTTTATTTAGATTATCAGATTTAAAAGAGAATTTTAGAAAGATTCCAGATAAATGCAAGTACATGTACAATAGATCGATTTTTGCATTATGAATTTAAATACTGGGACATAACCTAAAAAGAAGAAAAAGTAAAGAAACAAAAGAAGAGATTCATTTATGCTTGTAGAATTTGAGAATTAGAGTCAAACTTGAAACATGAACAATTTATTTTTAAGACGAAGCTAGTTTCGCTGTAAATAGTTAATAAATAACGTATAAATGATAAACTATCGCAAATTTAAATTCTGATACTGAGTATTTGTTCTTAATTCACTGTTTCTAAATTCGATCGAATTTGTATTTTCTATTTTGAAAGATTACTTCACCATGTTCAATTCAAATGTAAAGTAGAATTAAAGCGAGAAATTAATCCCAACTTTGATAAAAAAAACAATGGATTATTGCGATTCTTTTTGTCGAAAAATGTTATTATATATTGTTATGTAGGAAAAGAGAGAACGTTTAATGGTATTAATCTTAAATAACAATTACCAATGATTTATTACTGATTATTTAAAAAATTGTAAAAGTTTATAATTGACTGCGATAATTTTATTAAATTTGAAATTTCCTATACATTTGAAATACATTTTGAAAATAGAATTATTAGTAATGATTATGTCAACAATTGACTAAATAAACATTCTTTTGTGTCATTCATTAATGCTTCTTTTAGAAAATTATAAGAAAAATTTTCATTAGTCCTTTCAATACATAAGATCATTACCATAATAACGATACTCATCACGAAATGTTGATCAAGGTAAGTTACATGATCCCAAAGGGTAAATGCGCAATAACTAACTCATTTTGATTAGAAAATCATTTAATGGAAACCAACTGACTTAAACAAATGAAAACTTAATTTAGGTAAATGTTAAGTGAAAACTGAAATTAAAGAAAATAATCTGCTTTGATATTACAGGAAATAATTAAATTATTTTAGTCCACATTATTAAATTTTTAAAGACGAGAATTTAAAAAAAATTGTTTCAATATTATAAAAAGAAATCATCATATTTATGATAATAAATATCTTTTGTTTTACATTAACCATTAAAAACTATAATAAATCTTTGTCAAAACATTTTTCACTTAACAGTAGCAATAAAATATTTTGAAGCAACAAAAAATTGTTCTTTTATGTTTCTTTGGTCTTTGCTATACAATTACATATGATTATAATCTAGAAAATAAAACTCTTTCAGCAATGGTACAATTCCGAATACAGATTCGAAATCAGAACCCAAAAATCCACAAAGACAAACTATTTTTGAACAGGAAGTAGAAAAGAAATTAAAATTTGTTTTTCAGTGTTATTGTTCTCAAATTGTTAAATCGGAAATGCTTTAGTAATTTGATAATATTACTGTTGTAGAGAATGAGAATGAATAACACGTTCCTAAATTGTATTAAATCTAAAAAACACGTTTTTCGCAAAGTCCGGAATATTTAAACAAAATATAAAAATCGAATAAACGAGATTATTATTTTCGATTATCATCTCAT
>MQRK01173466.1:17610-29598 GCA_001938485.1 Girardia tigrina
ATACGCCTCTCGCGGTTTCACTCCAAACGCTGCATTCAATACTCGAAAAACTTCATCAATATTCGATTGTTGCTTCTCTGACATCTCCATGTATATATTGAGAGCCGATCCACTCAACAGGAACGGCATCAATACAAATACATCCTTTATCTGCTGCATCGACGTCAATAAAACGAACTGCTTCTTCCATAGTTCCCACGATTGATTCTCATTGAATTTCTCGAGGCAATCAAGGATCGATTTCATGTTCGACATTGCCCGGATAGCTTGTTGTAGAGAATGAGAATAAATAACACGTTCCTAAATTGTATTAAATCTAAAAAACACGTTTTTCGCAAAGTCCGGAATATTTAAACAAAATATAAAAATCGAATAAACGAGATTATTATTTTCGATTATCATCTCATCGCACAATTACTTGCAAACCATGAAAGCGAATCGACATTGTGAGGAATATTTTAAAATTTGGTATGTTGAAATTGGTATGTTGAATTTTGTATATTGAGTTTAGTATTTGGAAATGTGTTTCTCCCACCCAGATTGAAAATTGATAATTTGGATGTTCACGATGAATAGTTATTCGAGCATAATTTTCATTTTAAATTACAGCATAAGATATTTAAAAAACTTTAAAAATATTAAATGGATTCAAATTTTAATATTAAAAATTTAAATAAAGTAAATAACTTTTAACTAATTTTCAAATTGATTAATTAAATGTTTTTTCTTTAAATAAAATCATTTTTAAAATAAAATTAATATTTAGATAAAATTATTACTAAAATTTGAAAACTAAAATAAAATCTGAAAATAATGAAAATTTGTTCGAATAATTGTTTATTAAAAAACAAACAAAAATTTTATCAATTTAGAACGATGTCAAATTCTGAAAGCTTGACTGAGAGTTGTTCAAAGGACAATTCAAATTTTATTGAAAATAAATGTTCGAAAACTCATATTGGTTCTTAATAATCATTAAGTGAAGTGTTGATTGACTGAACCGATTTTGATGAGTAAAAAATGGATCAAATCTTCATGAAAATGAAATCAATTTAGAACTTAATTGTAAAGCACTTAAAATGTTTATGAATAATTTTATACACAATTTCTACTCTTTATTAATTGTTATTTGTTCTGACTAATTTACTCTAAGTGACAGATTTTCTTGTAGTAACAATTACGCTAAAATGTTGAACAACATTTATAAACAAAAATTATTTTTCTTAGTTACACTTAAATGGAAAATTGTGTACAATTATTTAACAAAATTTTACTGCTTTGAATGTTCAATTAGTCCTAAAATTTTAGGTTCCTTAAGTTATAAAAAGCGTACCATTAATAGATTGCACTTTTCCTACATATTTAATAAGGCCTAGAATATAAGTATAAGTCCAAGGGAAATTATACTCTTTAAATATTAATATTTACGTATTTTTGTTTGTAATGTTATATGTACATTTTTGTGTACTGTAAGACAGATCATAATTATTTGAAGGATAATGTTAATAATATTTTTGACACAAAACTATCAAGTAATAAAATAAAATCATTTTATTTTTTAAGTCAAGTAATTGTTTATTGGTGAAATAAAATGTTTCCATTCAAAGATTCTGACCGCATTAAACCATGGACAAAGTGAAAGAATCATTTCAAAAATTGTGTGAAGATTTGAAACGAAATTCTCTCGAATAAAAAGTGAGAGCAAAAGAAACAAAATCTTTGAAACAATTATTTAATGAATCAATAATTGCTTAGATAAATTGTGATAGAAGAGAAATACAATTAAAATAGCAAACATACTACATTGTTTCTCAACATTATTATAATGCTACCAGAAAAAAATATGAGACTAAAGAACCATTTAAGAAGGTCAATTAATGAAAAATAAAGGAGACTTAAAATGTAAATTATAACGACTAAATTTATGTAACAAGTGAGACGTTGCCACTAAAATAGAAGAATTAGGAATCCATTTTAAAACTTCTTCGAGATCATGAAAACAATCAAATATCCTCTCTGTCAACAATATGCACGGGTAATTATGAAATGAAAGTTACAATATATACTTGCATATAAGCTAACCCCCTGAAACTACTTTTAAATGGTCAGCTTTTTCAAAAACCCGTATATAAGCTTACCATCAACTTGTCTAATTTTAATAATTGTCTAATTATACCCAATCAACAAAATTGGTTCATTTCGTTCACATTTAGTTATTTGGGTATTTTTGGTTCATAGAAATTTGTTACAGTAAAGATGTAAAATGGTTACTTTATGTTTCATTCTAGAAAAAATAGAAGAAAATATACATTTTGATATGAATAAATAAGAAAATTGTTTTGTTTTATATTTATTCACAAAACCTATAACATTTATATTTATAATTTAACGTAGTGCTCTTAAAAATAATTAGAAACCTTCAAAATCATTGTCACTACCTTTTGTTCATTTTGTTTTATGCATATATAAGCCGACTCCCTGATTTCAGTATTGTATTTTATAATTCTAAATTTGGCTTATATGCGAGCATATACAGTAATTATAATAAACTATTACAAAATTGTTATCAGTAAGAAATTTGAATTTAAAACTCAAGTGATCCTTATAGATCTCAAATAAAAAAAATGGATTTAAAATTATTATCTTATCAAACTGACTAAATTAAATGTGTATTATTTGACTGTAAATCAAATAATACACAGCTGCAAATTCATCCTTACAACAAAAAAGGAACGTGGTTTACAATTATCACGTCAAAAAGTAGTTTTTAAACATCTATATTGTTAGGATTTTGGAGAAGTCACATAAATTTTTGAATTTTACTATTTAAAAATCTATCAATGGTATATTCAAAATAATTTAAAATATTTATACATTAAAATATAGTGGAAGTTATTTTAGACTAAAAATATTTTTTTTATAAATCAAAACATTGGAAAATTTTACTGTTTAAAATATTGTAAAGTCTAAAATGAGAATTTAACTATTGCAACATCAATATAAGAAAGAAAATTTATTAAAAACGAAATTTTATAAAATATAAAATGAAAACTTTACTATAATATTTTTAATTAAAATGAGAAAGTTTAGTTTAAGAATTTTTTATTTAATTAAAAATTTAATTAAAATTTATTTTTTATTTATTTAAAAAATCGTTTTAATAAAACGAAGATTTTTTAAAATTAAAATTTTATAATAATAAAAATAGAAAATAATAATTTATGTATTACAGTGCCCCCCAGTAAACGGCGGATCGGTTAAACCTCGGCTGGATGTATGGATCCCAAAATTGTTTTATTTGTTGGCGTTTTTAAAACCTGATATTATTATTAAAACACGGCAATAATACATAACAATGATTATATAATTTTTATTTATTTTAATTTTTGAAAAACTACAATATAAAATAATTTTATGTTTTAAGAAAAAATATGGTTCATTTATTGTTATTCCGGTTGGGGTTTAGTTTTCACCCAGGAATGTTTTCAGTTACCGTAATTTGTAAAATATAGATGATAGTAAAATTTATAGTAAAATTTCCTTTCAAATCATATTCCTAATGACAAAAACATGAAATAGAAAATTAAAATTGAAAATACTCAGTATTTTTTTAAAATTCGAAGCTACTACAACAAATTATAATTTATGCATAAAAATTTTAAATTAATTAATTTGTTTAAATTGGTGTATTTATAATAAATTTTAAATTTCTCAGTCGAATCTATCTCTATCTGCTTCTGAAATATTCGAGCAAGTAAGTTAGTTAATGATATTCATATATGGCATTCATTCCATTTTTTTGGTTTTTAGAATGTCAAAGCGAAAGCATACTTCATTTTCAATTGAGCAAAAGCTAGCCGTTATCGCGCTAAAAATAGGTCAAACTAAAGCTGCAATTGGGCGAGAACTTGGATACGGAGAGTTAACAATTAGGGACTGTGTTAGAGAAAAGCATAAATTTCGAGAGTTTGTCTCCATCTTAGATGAGGACGTTGGTTTAAATCGCAAACGTCTTAGAACAGCAGAGAACGATGGTCTTGATGAAGCTAGCTGGCTCTGGTTTCAACAACAACGAGGAATGGGAGTGCCATTATCTGGTCCAATAATAGAGACAAAGGCATCTGACTTAGCCAAATTGATGGGCATTGCTGAGTTCAAAGCCAGTGATGGAGGGCTATACCGATGGCAGATGCGTCATAGCATTAAACATGGCATAATTTCTGGTGAATCATGATCAGCTGATCATTATACTGCCGCTGTGTATCCCTTCGAACTTGAAAAGAAGATTAAAGAAGGAGGCTACCATCCCGAACAAATATACAACGCAGATGAAACTGCTCTTTATTACAAGCTACTACCTTCAACAAGCCTCATGTCACGAAGCGACAAACATTGCAAAGAGGGCTATAAAATAGCCAAGAAGCGAGTCACCATCATGATTTGTGCAAATGCTACTGGTGGTCACAAACTACAGTTGTTATGCATCGCAAATTCAAAAAATCCCCGTTGCCTACACCATGTTATTCGTGAAAATCTTCCTGTTGTTTATGCATCATCAAAAAATGCTTGGATGACTCGTGCAATTTTCTCACAGTGGTTTCAGCATGATTTTTCCATCCGTTCGTCGCTGTCAAAGTTCAATCAAGTTTTAAACAAAATTTGAAACTTTTGTTGGACTGTTGCCCGGCTCACCCTCCCGCAGAAGAACTTATTTCAAATGACAGCAAGATCAAAGTTATGTACCTACCGAAGAATACAACAAGCATACTGCAGCCGATGGACCAAGGCATAATCAATACGTTTAAGCAACTTTACCGTAAAAAATGTTACTTAAAATGGTCAGGCAAGAAGTCAGCATCGAATATTTTGTCACCAAAGTCGATATCAAGGAAATGATGTACTTGGCTGCAGAATCTTGGGACTCAGTAACTACAAGCACCGTTAGAAATTGTTTAAGTTTCTTTTTCCAAAGAATGCAACCAACAACAGTTCACAGCCTGAAGACATCAGTGAGTTTCTTGAAAAGCCCAGTGAGCTAGTCAATTTTTCTAATTTGCTTCACGAATTCAATATCGATTCACCAGCTGCTGATGCGTAGTTACAATGTGACAACTCAGAACCCACGTTTGAGATGCTATCAGATGAATCAATTGTTGCACTCGTGACTCAGACAAACACAACAGTCAATGGTACTGGAGAGGATAGTCCTAAGGATGATGACGATGGTGGAGTTGTGATTACCGTTCCAACTGTTGCAGAAGCCATCAAAGGAATTAAAAGAGCAATCCTCTACTTTGAAAGTAAGCCGAATAATTTTGCTAAGCTTCTCATGACAAAGAGACTTATTTCTAATATCAAACTTCAAAATCAACCGAAACAGAAAAGAATCACAGACTTTTTCAAGTAAATACATAATAGACTAAACACTAACATGAAATGACTGTGATTAAATTTTACAACTTTATATTTAATTGGAATAATTAAATTTATTGGAACCGTCTTTAGTTTTAATTAATTCGCAGAGTTAAATACATATGAACCATTTTATTATGAACCACTTGTATTTAGATATTTTTTAAATAAGCGTTGAGTATGCCTTATTTTGGGTGTTTAACTGTCCTAAAATTTCATATTTCACAAATACCCAATTTTATACTGCTACAAATGCTAACGTTCAGTAAACCGTGGGGTAAATTAATGGCTCCCAGAACCTGTGGTTTACTGGGGGGGGCACTGTAGTATTTATATTTCATTATGTTTTTGTATAAATGGTTTGTGCAAAAGAAAAATTGCTCCACAAAAATTTGTTCGAAAAATATGTTATTGTGTTGCATTAAAAATAAAATTTTGAATAATATAAATAAAGATTCGAAAAATCATTTCGGACCTAACATCTATATTTCCAAAAATAAAAATATAAAAGATAAACCATAGTTCAAGAGCCTCTTTTACAATTTCCAAGTTATATCCTTTTCCTTATTTTCTCTACCAAATTAATAATTCTATATTAAAAATTCTGTTAGTTTTAGACTTCAAATTAATTCTGACGTTATCCCTAACGAATATTATTCTGTTCTGTAATTATTAGTTTGTTATTTTTTTCTGGTTTGAAACAATTACTATAAATATCGAAACAAAATTTTCTGAAATATTTGTCTTTTATCTAACATATTACTACTAATATTACTACCCCACATAGAGTTCATTATTCCTATTAGACTATAAATATAAAATCGAAAGGTTTATTTACTGTAAATTAGAAACACTATTTAAATGATTACTTATGATTTAAAGACAAATTGTTAAAAGAATTCCAAGTGAAATATAACCAAAATCAATTAACTGATTAGTTATGACAATAATATACTGTTTGAAATGTTATGAATTATGTTCAAACGTATTAATACAATTAAAAAGTCATAGCAGAAAATGAAGATATCTCAAATTTTAGTAAAACAAAATAGCTTTCATCTGCAATATCTGTTCTAATACAATCTATTGAAACATTTTTTATAGATTTTGAGTCAGGTTACGTAAATATTTAAACTTTGTTTAACTAGGAAATACGAGCAATCTCTTAACAATAATTATTTTTTTAAAAGCATAATTCATATATGAATGTTTCAATGCACCCATTCGTCGTTCCATTCTCTTCATTTGATTTTCTGAAAAATTCGATATCCAGAACCTGATCGGTTCCGGTCAGGACCAATACAAAAATCGTCCCAGTTTTCTCGTCTCAGTGATGTACAAATTTCACTACTAGGACATATCAATAAACTTGATAACTACCTTCAAATAATTCATTCGAATTGAATTTTTTTGAATTATAATACAGCTTATATTAACATGACCGTATTATTATTGAATAGCGCACTTTCATTGTAAAAATGCATCTTTTCACCTCAGTACAACATCGAAACAAATGTTACAGATAGACAAACAGAGGGAATATATATATATATAAGCGCCACAAAAATACAAATTTCTAATCTACGAAATAATTAATTTCGTAAATAAAATCACTATCATCAGATCGACACAAAAAAAGATAAAAAGTCAAATATAAAAATAAGAAAATAAAACTAGAAAATTTACTTCTACGTGCAGGCTACGCCTATGGAGAACTAAAGTCCCCAATGTGTTTGTAACATACAAGGTTCGATTTGCACCCCTAGATGTTTTGCATTAATTTGAGAAATATAGATTATATATATTCGTTATCTTCATAATAATACTAAAAAAATGAAATTGAAAAATAATAAAATTTTCAAAATTATATCCATTTATAATACATTTTCTTTACATCTTTTAATGTAATTAATTCTCTAATATTATATTTGTCTCAATTTCTTTGATAAATATCATTTATCATTCAAATTATGAATTTAGAGGAAATTTGTTTTAATGTTCACTCAAGGTCACATTTAAGGGTGCAAATCGAACGTCTCTATCATGTGGGATTTGACGAGCTTGAAAAAGTTATTGAAATTTCAAACAAACGGACACGTATTCCAATGAAAACAATAACGTGAACAAAAATGATAATCATTAACTTTGAAAAATAAAATAAACTAAAAATAATTATTATTTTTGAAATAATATTAAATATATATATATATATATATATATATATAAATTATCTAATTAAAATTTTCACAACTTTCAATTCTTGAAAAAAAAATAAGAGAACATATTTCCGTAATAAAAATTAATATTTAATTTATTTATAGTAATAAAATCAGTTTGAAAATTTATCAAATAAATCAACTAAAAATACGAAACAAAACTAATTAAAATTATCAAAAAAATAATAGAAATATCGGAATAAATTACCTGGAATATTTTTTTAAAAAAAAGTAATCGATTGTAAAATTCAGCTCAGAAACAAGATCGTACAAAACAAATGCACACGAACCCAATACAGTTGAACTGTTTATTCAATAAACAGCACTCTCAATGCACATCTCTAAACACATTCGTTACCATAACGACAAACCAATAGTTGAAATATATCATTCAGATGGTAGTCGTGAACTTATGTATATGTGTACAGCAATCGTACTGTATGACGATGAGTGTGTGTCTATAAATGGTAATGTGCAACAACACATGTCATTATACACACGCGAATATACATACACCAGTGACGGTTGTAGGCACACACTGTCATTTACAAACCATATCTTGTATAACCTCAGTATTAAATACAGTATATAATTGAGAGGTCTAAATGATTGTATGATTCATAAGGTGATTACGATAGTTGTTACCATGGAGGTAAGAACATTATTAATTAATCAATATTGTGCCGTATGATATCGTAAAATAATTTTTCATTCATATTGTTTGTCAATGACATCAAAAAAATGATGTGTTCATCAAAATCACATAATATTTAAATTTTCAGAAAAAAATAAAGTTTATTAATATAAAAGTTTTTCTTTGTCAATTGAAATAAAAATTAATATTAATTTTAGATTTGATTGTCATTCTGAAAATGTGAAACATTTTCATAAAAAGCAAAACTAACAATATTATCATGAATAGAAGTATCATTTTTAATTTGCTTCTGAGTGAAAGATAAATGGACAATAAAGTCGCTCAAGCAATCTGACAACAGACCGCAGAACATAGCGCCTTTTTGCAAGTTAAATAACGACACAAAGGAGAAACTAGAAAATAAAAGTTATAAACCAAGACAATATATAAAATACTATTGGTCTAGCAAATTTAAAGAAAAGTTTATTGAGGTTAGTAGGAGGATAAAAATATATATAATTTTCTACAGTTGTTTTTATAATAACGTAATCTTCATAATATATTCTCTCAATTATTTGCAGATTCATTCACCTATGGAAAAACAACTTTCAAAAAGTCATTGATTCCAAATCTGAAACTTTTATCTTAAGTGATCTTCCTATCCTATAATGTATTAAGCCAGAATGTTATTAAAATAAATTTAAAGAAAGGCTTTTTAAAAGGTCATATGACGTTGATGATACCTTCATATTCCTCCATCCGAATGATTGAACTCAATGGATTTCATCACAATACTGTTCAGCCTGATGTATTCATCATGTATCACTGTGAAGCTATCTTACCATCGACCGCGGGATCACCATTTTTTACAGCTTTACTCATACTCGAATACTACCGATCAGCCCCCGTCCTTCACACCAAGTGTATTGGCTTGTCTTGTAAGTGGATTAACGGTCCACCGGTACTAAGACTATACTACCACCATTAGGGGTTCCAATCCCGGGATCCGACGATTTCGCGGGATTGAAATCCCAGGAAAATGAGGTCGTGATTCCGGGATTCATAATATATAACTTTTTTTAAAAATTTAAATTATTCGATATCAAAGTGAATTAAAATAAAATCCATAATAACAGACACGACAAATGTTAAGCATATTCTCACTTTTCAAAAAGCTATAAAAAAGTTCGAGATGTTGTGAAAATATTTCGAAGAAGGGTTCCCAGCAGCCTATCGGCATCAAGGGACTGGAATTTGTGAAAGAAATCACCGCGCCATTAAGACAATGGCGGTGAGATCTGCAAAGTCGATCAGCGAATGTGTGTTTTGGTAGAAAAGTACGACGGGTCACCAGGATGCGGGGCCCTATGAATTGATGTTCTATGCCAAGTCTCGACTGCCAATGATTCGAGATGAGTGTCAGGTTGAACGCAAATTCATCTCGGAATGCATCTCGAATGATGAGTATGACTAGGGAGAAAAATCCAGTTTTTTCGAATTTAATAAATATTGCTAATTGTTTAATTCTAAATTGTTCATTCATTTTAGGAAATGTTAGAGAAAGCTTACAATAATTTTTATAATTTGGCATTTCAAATGAAAAGGTGTCGCATTTAAACCATGTAATAAAATTATTTAAAATTTACAATCATAATAAATTAAAAATTTGAATATTTAATCTAAATTTGAATCAATTAGTATCAGATTATAAGAATAAAAATATTAATCAACCATTTGATTAGGAGAGACACAATCACAAATCAATACACAGCATTCAAACAATACACAAAACATCAACATTCCAAATATTTCACATACATCTCAATTCAATCTCAATCAAAATTTTAAAAATCTTCTTTGTTGTGTAACACAAAAAATTATTTCCTTTTGCATTTAAATAAAATTAAATTTAATATCATGTAAAAAACTGAGTGAAATATTTTTGTTTAAATAAGCTGTTTTCTACTCGTATAATAAAATGTTAAATCAGAGCATGTCAGAACTGAAAACAAGGTTTGTTAAAATAAAAATTTTATCTTTTATTTCGTCTTCTTATTTATCAAATACTAAATGAGTAAGAATATTCAATAACTCCCATGCTTTTCGATTCATCTCACATCAATCCGTCATACGTTCAACTCGAATTAATTAGTGTAACAGGTTCGATTACTCGCCGGAAGAGATTGTTGTCTTTCTTCCACAAGCACATGGCATTATTCTTGAGTGTGGCGTTTCCTGATGAGGACTTTCCGGATATCTACCATGACTTTAGCTGAAAAAACCACACCGAGTGCTTACAGTCCGGATGCAGAAAAAAATATGATTAAATGAAGAGATAGATGTCAGATTCCCGTCAGAATAACTTCGTTAAGCCCCTAAATCCAATATCAATTAAATTAAAATCCAAAGATAAAGTATAATTATATTTTAAAAAATAATTGTTTTTTGTTTTTAATATTTATCAAATTCCCTCTCGTGTCACACAGAAGTTTAGCTTCAATTGATTTTCAATTTATCTTTTGACTATAATAATCCTTTTTATGTATGCTTGATTTGAAAACAATAATAATATTATGGTGCCGGCCTCCGGATCGGGCTGTGAAGGCCGCACCCGTTTCTCATTCGGGAAATATCGGATCTGACTGATGTCATCAGTCCGACTCGCTGCGACTTCTCGAAACGCGAATTCGTTCTCGTGACCGCCAGGATAGTTCCAGGTGGTTTGCGATCGATCAAACTAGCCGACTGTCAACCAGAAAACGCAACTGTAGAAAGCCGGGTGCCGACAAAGTGTGTGAGGCGGTGGCGCTGGCAGTCCAGTCATTTTTGGTCTGTGTTGCAGTCGACATGTATCGGTTCTCCGGTGATCGGTGAAATCCGCCACGGGGGCTGTGCAATTGCTCTGCTCACCCGACGTCGGTCGGTTCGATGAACCAGTTCATGTCGTGTCGCACATAATATTACCGGACTCTGTCTAACCGATTCGTTATTCAATGACCCGAAGGTAGGAGTGCAGAGATCTCCGAAACGGCGCAAGATTTTGCGCTTTGTTATTTTTAATTATTTAAAATTAAAAAACAAACATGATCGACAAAAAAATGTATTTTATAAAGTTTAAAATTGTGTCACTAAGATTATTTTCATTTAGTGGTCTTCAACAAAAGAAAAAAATGTTAACATTTTCAATGACGCTACAAATATGAAGAAAGAATTAATACACAAAAAATAAATAATAAAATAACATCTGGAATCTTCAAAATGAAACACAAAAGGACAGAAAAACAATCCTAAATTCAAGATATAATAAAATGTACTCAAAATGTGCATTAATCCTTTAAACGATTACGTCGATTATAGGCGCGTCATGCGAGCCTGACCTAACGGATATAATGACGGCAATAGGTGCAAAGTAATATGATATTGACACCGATTTCGAACCCAAAATTTGAAATATTTTGAAAAAATAATTTATTTATTCATTATGGGTATTAAGAACACCAATTTGATTTTTTATATTTTTATTTAAACAACATTTTTGATTGTCCCTCAAGACAATCTTTGTCAAGACTTTCGTACATTTGCATTCAAAGCGAAATTGATTAATGGCTTAATTCTCATTACTTTTTTAGAAAATGGGGAAATAAATATTTAAATAAAATATTCACTCAAAACTTATTGGATAATAATTAAAATGATAATTAATTATTTAAAAAATATTAATTTGAT
>MQRK01173466.1:33155-60461 GCA_001938485.1 Girardia tigrina
AATTCCCAATTAATAACAAATTATTTCATTTTATTACTAAAATTCCTAATTCATTTCAAATTATTTCATTTTATTCCTAAAATTCCTAATTAATAACAAATTATTTCATTTATTCCTAACATTCCTAATTTCTGGCGTTGAAATGTCCCAGCGTCGAAACGGCGGCGTTTTTGTCATGCGGCGTTTTTGTCATGCGGTGTTTTTGTCACGCGGTGTTTTTGTCCGCGGCGTTTTTGTCATGCGGCGTTTTTGTTCGCGGCGTTTAGTCCGCGGCGTTTTTGTTTGCGGCGTTTTGACGAGATACCCCAGAAATCAGGGTTTCGGCTATTATGCACATAAAACAAAATGAAAACGAGGAAGTGACAATGATTTTGAAGGTTTCTAATTATTTTTAACAACACTAAGTTAAATTATAAACAGTAATCGGTGATGAATAATCGGTGATTACTTCAAGTCACATTTTGTAGAACTTCGTGGCACACCCGAGAATTACAGACCAGAATACACATTGGCCATATAGTGTGCACACCCATGACGAGCAAATCAAAAGATAATAATAAACTGCTTGTGGTGGGTGATGACATCGAATTGTTACCACATTGCAACAATATCATGACCGTTTGTGGAGTCACTGTGAGGGTCTGTCGTTGTGTCGGCAAACTCTCCCTGGCAACGCGCAATATTGATGGGTGGCGGTTGATTGAGATGAGCAAATTGAGATGCGCCCGCCCGGTCGGTAACGCGGTTTCCTGTAACACAAAGGAACAAGAGGCTCTGTGAAAATGTGTCATCACCCGTATGTGATTGCGTTCGCAATATGAATTCCGGGCCGCCATCTTGCCCTGCCGGATCAACATTCATCATCATGTCGATGGGTCCTGAGTAACTGGACCGCATGTTGGTCGTCGTATTACTGATGTGATAACTTGTCGATGTATCAGCGTTAAATAAAAATACGCAAGACGGCAAAGATAATAAATTTATTTTTAACATCACACTCAGCAATTTTTGTTGTTCTTTGTCATTTTTTTAAACGATCACTTTCTTTTTATTATTATTTGCTTTATTTAAACAAAGTTTTTGTTTGCCGTTTTTCTTTGATTATTTCATTAATAAAATAAATGTTTTTTTTAATTCACTTATTTCTATTCATCTTACATTGGAGCAATAATTAATTGTTTTTGATAATAATTTTTTTTAATTGTTGATTGATTAGTGTGATGTATTTGTTTAAATCGGTTGTTTGTCGATGCAGATTTTATTTCAAATATAACTTGTGCGCTGTTCATTGTGTTGTTGCTACAATTAGTTAATGAGAAAAATTGATCGATTTCAGTGAGAAATGAAATGAAGTGTGAACTGTTGTTGCTTGAATTATAATACTTGAAATTGGAAATTGTAAAAAAATGATTGTGAATAATTTAAAAATTTGAATTTGTGAATAGTGAGAAAAAATGCTTTAATGATGAGATTATTTATAATGATGTTACGAAAAATGACAACAGAGTTGAATTGATTTAAAATGTTGCACTCTGCAGGGTGTGATTTGTTAGGGGGAAAAACCTGGTCACTACATAGCTATAAATACGACAATCATTGCAGACATTTTCAGTAAGTATATTCTGAATATTTTGCAGAACATTGAAAACCAATTCACGAAGAAAAACAAAAATCGAGAACAGATTAGAACAGAACTAATTCGAAGCAAAACTGAAAAAATTTGACGAACAGAACCAGAACACATAATCCTAAAAAGACCACGATTAATTTAAAAGGAAAAGAAATAAAATAAAACCCGATAGCGACAGTCAATCAAAATGAATTCCGAAGAAGTATCGCAAGAAATTGAACGATTATATCGAAATAGTGTACCAGAACTTTCCTCCGTAACCAAAATTTTCAAGTGTAAATTTTATTTATTCGCGTTTAATAAATGAATTTAATAATTAACTGTTTTTCTCGTTTTGAATAAATTGATATTGATATAGATTCGTAAAGTAATTGATCTACTTACTTAATCCCTAGACGTGTCGTCGTAGTCGTTGTCCCGTTCACTACCATGCAGTTTCCCTAGATAAACAATAAAGAGAGAACAATCCTGGCGTCGCAGATACAGTCATTGATTATCGAAATAGTAATCGAGATTAATATAACAGAGGGAGCAATAATGAAATTTTCCGTGGAAATTTCCCGAGTAAATATTAAGCGATATTTAACTATGCATGGCTATGATACAGAATTTCATGTGCCGCAATTACCGATATGGCTTCATCATAATAACGTGAATTCCGTTCGATTTAAATTCCTTCAGATCGATAATGAGAAATTCCTTGTGCAAATAAATAAATTAGAATTAGTTGAATTATTGTTACTAACTTTTCCCAGTCAATCGGAGTGTTGATGAATAATGGACAATTGTAAATAAGAGAAATTTGATTTGAAATATGATAAGAAATATATGAAGCGATAAAGTAGTCACGAGCGAAGGGAATATCTTGCGTATAGCTATCCAAGTACGATAATTTCTGTAGAATTAGATGACAAGTGATGAGTTCAGTACTGAGCTAATTATATGTTAAAAGAATGATTTGATTATTAAACATATCTATATGAATCAAATACTGACCATCTTACAAATTAAATGAATGGTAAATTTGTGGTAATAATTTATGATAATTGTTAAACTAAATTCATAAATAATAATAGTCGTTGCAGATAATAAATCATAAATTAAGGAAATGCTAAATTAGCAAATAATGATCGTTGTAGATCAAAAATTAATAAACTTATAATCTTCTAGACAGAACTGTTGTCTATTACAACTGAAGCTGATATACCGAAATACAATGTTGACAATGCCACAAGTTACACCAGCATCAAAGAGGCACATACCGACAGGACACACAAATCATACATATATGATCGGTTAATAACATCTTACTCAGCCCTGAGCGGCGCTGAACTAGTCGAGGGATCCACAGTCCGTCCTGATTTAAAATGAACCTGAAGGCCCTCCAAACCTGGCACTACTCGTTAGATGTCAGGTGAGGGAGAGGCGTCCAACCAACTCATAACTAAATATGTAAAATTCGACGCAAGGTATATCGGGTTGTGGTTGACCCTTAATAACCACTGGGGGCTCTGGTGCTTACAAAAATTTTAATACTCGAAGGGTCGCGACAAATATCTATCGTTATAAAAATTTATATAATTAATAATTTTTTAACTTGTTTTAATGAAAAAACAAATGGGAGAATAACAGAGGAATCCAACTAGTAAAAGTAGCATATTCCCAATATAACTTAAATAAATGAAGATGAATGTTTATTATTCGGTAACATGACTTAAGAACGTTTCGATTTATTGTTTTTGTAAAACGGATAGAGTAATTCGATATTCGCTTTGTTTATTTTTTATGAAAATACAAAGTTACTTCCGCATACACATTTTATTCTCCTTTTGACCAGTGTCTATAACTGTTTATTTAGACATGCTTAGACAAGGGCACGTTTTAAAATTTTCTAAACGTTTAAACGGTCTTCGTTTAGCAAATTAAACGTTTAAAAAATGTTTTAACGATCTATAATTTCATTGATAGACGTGGGCACTTTTATAATTTTGTAAACTTTTAAACGGTCTTCGTTTAGAAAATTAAACGTTTCTTTATTAAAACATTATGTATCATATACTTCTTTCCAACAATCTAATTCGCAAACTGAGATAGGGGTATCTTCCAACACTCAATCATTACACATACACAATCACATACACCAACATTTTTTACTTTTTAATGAAGGAAACTGATCACCTCTCCTTGTGATCATGCATCCTCGTTTTCCTGGTCTTTGTTATATGCCTGTCTATAATCTGTAAACATTCCTTGCCTAGAGTTTCTTTCATTTGGTCTTGTTTCGTATTTTTTGATTGCTGATGAAGTCATGAAGATCTTCACCATCCATCTGTTATTCAAATTCAAAGAAGACAAATGCATTGGTTGGAAAATGTCGAAAGAAAGAATCACAATCCTAATATGTAGCAACATGACCGACAATAATTTGTTGTTAACTGCAAGTCACTGTACATTAAATTTTTTTATTCGGTATTATTCACGTAATAATTTAATTGTTTGCTGTTGTATGAAGTGGTGATACACTAATGCAGTTGTTTCCAACCTGTGAAGCGCGCCCCAAGGGGGCACGAGACTGTTGCAAGGGGGGTATGCAGCTGTTTCCAAAATATCATTTTCGAATACAATCAAAAAAATCGAATAGGTGTCACAAAAAATGAATCAATAATTTTTTTAAAAGGGGGCGCCGGTACAAAAAGGTTGGAAACCACTGCACTAATTTATATTACAACAAATTGAATAATAAATTTGAAATTTCGTCAAATGAGGGTGGTTAAATATAATAAAATTGATATTTTATGTCGCTAACAGATTCTGGGGTTAATGATCAAAAAATTATATTTAAAATAAATATTTTTAAAAAAAAATATCTACGCATGTGTACTTTATGAGATGGTAATTTAACACGAATAAAAAATCGATTTTTTTAAAGATTTTGTTTATTGTGATTATATTCCTCAATAATCTGGAGCTTATATATTTTTTATTTTGAATTGGTAAATGTATTGATAAATTAGTATTTAAATACATTGTTAAATGAATAAGTTTGCAAAATTTCATTTCACAGGCTATAAAAATTGCGGCAAATAATTACTGTATAACAGACCAAATGAGCTAAGATACATAAAACGCGGTAAATAAATATTTGTTATTTGAAAATTTAAGATAAATAATTTACTGGAATTGATATTTTGTCTAAATATGTCAATATAATATGTCAATACATATAATAAAAGACAAAGTCTGTTTGCATGTATGCCCGTAACGCTCAATGCCTACTATGATTAAAATGCGAAATGGGAGAGGAAACGGAGTTAAATAGCTACAAATTAATCTAGTACAATCAAATTTAGAATTATAAGAAAACAGTACTTACCATTCTTAAAATTAAAGAAATTGATCACAAAAGAAAAAAATATTATATAAAATTATTGACATGAATATTTTGATTAAATTTCACAAAATTCAGTTTAGAATAAAATAACAGTGCACCAGTGAAATCTGTAGAGTTTCTAAACCTTTTTCACATAAAATTAATTGGACATAGAAAAAACAAGAACGGGATCCAAAAAATCTATGTTTATTGATAGTTATGTTTTTGTGGTTCCTAAATTTCTGCTTACAAGGGAAGGTCCCAAAGTGCAGCACGCAAATCGGACCATAACTATTTTTAAGTTACTTATTGGTCCAATAGAAATAATCGGTATGGTAAACTTCAGTATTTAGGCTTTGTTTGTAATGAAAAAAATATTACATTGTTAAATTTTATGTTTTATCATGGTAACAATTGAGAGTGTAGTATCTTTGAACCCCTTAGAAATAAACTAGATATCATTAAAAATGTTTAAATAGTTCTCGGTTGCTCCAGTATAAAATAGATCTAGCCCCGGGTCCATAAAAGCATTTGATAAAAAGTATGAATTGATGCTATTCTAACTTCATGAAATTCGGTGTACATGACGATAGAACTGTTATAATAAGATTTGTTTTAACTTAAGTTTTTTTCGAGAAGTACCTGGTAGCTCCAAAAAGTTCTTTGACAGAATTGGAAAAGAAATATACAGTTCATGGCACATGGTTAGAAGTATTATTTAGACTTCGTGAAATTAGTAAAGTACATTTTAAACAAAAATTCCAAGGAAAAAGGAGAAATAATCCTTTTTTCGAGATCCGTAAAATCAAAATTCTACTAAATTTTAAATCCGTCTTATTTATTAAGTTAGTCTGATATTTTAATGTGATTTTCTATTTAAATAGTAAATGGTTCATAAACTAAATATTTCATAATAATCATGTACTTAAAATAATAAAAATTTTAAACTTTTTCTGGTTAAAAAACGGAAGCGTGTATCTAAAGCCATGGAAGAAAATCAGTAGGTTCTGTATTGTCTATTTATGATTTCTACCCAATACAGAGTCTATGGCTCACTACCATGTACGCCAATGCTGGTACTGTAGTCACTGTGATAGTCAGTTATCCGTCCAGTTGGGGGAGACTTCGAAACTATCATATACTTCAATAAAATAGTTCATAATTATTTATAAATTTTATCATTATTTAATTTATATCATAATTAATTAGGGTAAACTATATTTATATAAAATCTTAAGATATCGAACAAGTCTTAGATGCTATTAAAGTTTTTCTGGGCATCGATTAAGATAATGTAGATGGTTATAGCCTGTTAGACATCTACTTGAAATTTAGAATTTGAAATTCAGTCTTAGAAAAAGGTAGGCGGGATTATCCATGATTAGTTCATTTTTTAATAAATGTTACCACAATCAATAAAAATCAATATCTCCTATTTATGCACAATTGTCATCTCGAATTATAACAAAAAGCACTAAAAGATGCCCTTCAGTTACATTGAGATTTTTATTTTAGGCCGTCCTCATGATTGGATAAACGTATTCTCCCTTTGATAGTAATAATAATAACAATAATAAATAGTTGACACACACACGGTTTGACGACCGTCATACCAAATTTTAAGTGTCTCTCAAACTGCCATTCAAATCTCTAAAATGATAAAATTAAAGCATTTAAACAAATGATAAATATTTGTATTAAACAAATTGTATAAAAATAAACAATTTTCGATATAATAATTATAATATATTATAAATAATTGATGATATATCTATAAAAAATGTTATTTAAATTTATCAATCGATTATTTAATCGAAATATATTTATTTTAAATAATTATCATTTATTTTTTTAGTTGGTAAAAATTTTTCGTTTAGTATTGAAAGAAAATTATATTTTTTTGTCATTTTCTCAAAATTTATAATATTTACGATTAATTAATTAATAACTTATTGCATAGAAATAGATGTAAATTTATTTTCATATATCATTTAATAAATTCAGATCAATGCATTTTAATCATTCTGTTTTACACATTTGTTCTTGTTTTTTTGAATATAATGCTATTTTTTGAAAACATGTTAAGTCTTATTTCTTTAGACATCCGGAGCAATTTAACTCTCCTATAAGTTTGATAGTATAACAATGAAATTGTAATTTGTTCTTACATGAAATGAATTCTTAAACTTTTTATAAATCAAAATATGGAAAAACTTATCAATTCATTTTATTATAAATGATTATGGTGATAGTGAGCAAACATATGAAGATGTGGAACTGTGCATTCGACAAAATTTTGATGACATGGTTTCTGACGGAATCGTATAACCTTGATGTAACAAGCCTTCGCCGACTGAACGGATAACTGAGTATCGTAGAGACTACAGTACCAGCATAGGCATACAGAGTAACAGACTAAATCTCTTGACTTGTAATTCTAATTATTGAAAATTCAAAATACGAACTTAAGAAATATACGGCCGTTTATAAATCGCTAAACGTTTAAACGTCTTAAAAATCGAAAACGTTTCAACGCGAAATTTGCCCACCTCTAGTCCCACGAAAAAGCTAAACAGATTGGAACAATGTGTTCTTTACCAATGAATAGGCCTAAGGCAGCCTGATTAAAGTTTCAAAAACAGTATAACTCATGTTGTGAGTTTTGAAATACAAACTTAATAATCATACGCTCGTTTAGAAATCGCTAAACGTTTAAACGTCCTAAAAAACGAAAACATTTAAACGGTCGTTTAAACGCTAAACGTGCCCACCTCTATACATGCTTATTTAATATATAAGCTATTTTCGGACAATAAAATACAATTTAATTTCAATTCATCGAGTTTCATCTTGAACGAAATAGGTAAAACAAAATACTTAACTTTATTTAACAAATATAAGTAACACTCGTAATTGTATAAAAAGAAATTAAAAATGTATTAATTTGTGAGTAGTTAGAAATAAATTTTGTAGTTAATCTTCGTCTGATTCTTCCGATTCTGAATTATTATCCCACGCTGGTCGTAACTCGGCTATCATAGCTCGTATGTCCTATAATTAGATTAATAAATATTTATTATTTTTCAAAATATTATTTAATATAATTGAGAAGTAATTAAAATGATATTCTAGGGTGCGGCCTGTACGGGCATCGGCCATGGTGATACAGGCAACGGGCTCGGATTTCATTAGTTGACAATGTATATTGTATTGTATACAATAAATTTTATATAATATATTAATAAATCAATAAAAACAAATAAAAGAAAAACAATGAGCGGCACATTTCAAGAGTAGAACCGAAGGCCTTTTAGAAGAAACTAAATTAGTAGCAGAAATCATATTTTTTCATTATTGATTATTCACGAAATTACAACAATCTCGTAATTGCCCAAAAAAAAGTTTGTAAAATAAAATCGAAGCTAGTAAGAAAAACAGGTGCATTTGGATTAAAAGATGCTTTTCATGGGAAACAAAATTTTTCTATTCATTAGTGGCCAACAACTTCCTTTTTCCACGTCGGTTTTCAAACAATTCCTTTTTCAGATTTGTGGCAATTTTTTTATTTCACTTCGAACAACATCACGCGAAATTTTAGGGACGTTTAATCCTTCAACTATGATAGGATCATCAAAAAATTGTAAAGGCAAAACATATTTGGAACAGAATAAAGTTAAGACAGCTTTGGAGGTATCTAATAATGAGAAAAACGATTCTTTTTCATTATTTGAAAAGTTAAAATTGAAAGTTTCATTTTTTAATGGTAAAAAACACAATAATTTACAAAAATCAAATATTTATTTTATTATGGGGTTATTATTAACGACATTTTAAAAAGTTTGGTTAAAAATAAATAGTAAAAAACAAAATAATTGATAAAAATCAAATATTAATTTATTAGAATTTTTAAATTAACTATTTAGTCAGATATTTAGTAAGGTTCATGCCCGTACGGGCACTGGACTTAAAATACGGGCAAATTGTTACGGGCAACGGGCTTCGTGTGGAAGATTTTTATTCAGATAACAATCTTAATCGATAATAAAAAATTTAAATAAATTTGTCGATTCTCTTGTTCGACAAATATTTAACACATTGTGGATAATTCCGTGATGAGATATCTCGTTTTTCAATTGATTTGGTATCTGGCATAAAAGTTATCAGGTAGTATAAATCAATGCAGTCCAGAAGAACTACAAGCAACGAAAAACGAGGAATTTTCCAAAAGACGTTAAAAGATATGCAAAATTAATAAATGTCTTGACAGAGATGGGTTTGCAAAAGAAGAAGTTCCATTCACTTAAAAAATGTTTTCCAAAATTAATTTTAGTTTTATAACTAATAACCCTCATTCCCTGTGTGGTATGTTTGTTTTAAATTGTAATTTGTTTTAATATTCATTTTATGCGATTGTTTGTGTTTTGTTTATGTGTTGCTGTTGTGGAGTAGTTTGGTATTAATTATCTTGTTTTTCTTTTTAGATCGTTGTACTTATTTGTATTTGTTTTGGAATAAATCATTTTCGATTACTTCACTCAACGATCATATAAATTATGCCAAAAGTCAAGGCTCCTCAACTATTGGAAACAACAGCCGAATCCTTTGACCAGTTTATTCAACAGTTTCAGTGTTATTTACGAGTTGAGGATGTGGATGACGACTCAAAGCTAGACTTACTTCTTCTTTGTATGGAACAGGAAGCTTCGAATCTCTATGATGAGCTGGAATGGCCCAAGATTTCTGATGCTGATGAGAACAAAAATATGACTTAATTCTCAAGGGCAGTGAATTTCTTCAGGACGAAATTTGCAACTGACAAAAATATTCTATTGGAAAGAGTTCGCCTATACACTCACAAGCAGCAACATGGCCAAAGTCTCCGAGATTTTGTGAGCCAAATCCGATCCATTGCAAAATATTGTGACTTCCCAACAGCGTTCGCTTTCGAAGCATTGCGGGATGCGTTTTGTTGAGGTCTTTATGATGATGAAACGCGTAAGGCTGTTTGTCGACAGTTTGCGGTTTCCCACAAAGAAAAAAAGTCTCCTACACTAGAGGAAGCAATTACAGCCGCTAAAGTGGAGTCCGCCAAAGTGTTAGCTTGTGGTTCAGACACAGGGAACAACAACAACCAAGAGAGTCATAAAATTGCAGGAGTGTCACAACCCAATTTTCAAATAAGTTTTGGATCATGTTACTGGTGTGGTTCCAAAACAAAGCACAGTAGACTAGATTGTCCGGCTAAAAACAAAGTATGCCATTTGTGCAAGGTCATGGGGCATTTCAAGAAAGTCTGCCGTAAAGCAAAAGTTGGAGTATCATCTACTGTCTTCGTAGGTGTCATAAATGAAGGAAGGAAGTCCAGATTCTATAACCGGAAGTTTTTGAAAGCGTCCATCAATGGAAGGTCAATTAACTGGTTGATTGATAGTGGTAGTGAAGCGTCTATTGTTTCACAGACAACAGCACGAGTAGCAGGTATTGTGACTAACAAGGGCACTAATCGGGCGGTCACGGTAGATGGATCTGTTCTGAGAATAGTGGGGGAGTCTCAAGTGGTGATCCAATTCCCAGAGAGAGCTGTAATAACAAAAATACTCATTGCGAATCACCTCAGTGAAGAGGCAATCCTGAACACGTTGAACCAGTTCCAAGCAGTGGTGCTATCTTTGCCCGGTTCTCTTCCAGCTCTGAAAGTTGCGTCGGTGGCTCCAGCTGTTTTGGAAGACCTGGGTCAGATCTCAGATCGGTCATTTGTGCTACATATTCTGCCAGTGAGCTTGTTCACAGTACCTATTTCGGAAGAACCAGTGCGAGTTCCATCCAGATTTCGCTCCATCCAAGACGTGCAGTTTAGCCAAAAGGAATTCAGGTGCCTGGAATCAGAAGGCATCATTAAGAAATCCCATTCATTGTGGCGAGCTCAAGTGGTTGTTACCGAAAACACTTCGGGAAAGAAGCGGCTTTGCGTCGATTATTCAACAACCATCAACAAATTCACGGCTTTGGATGCTTTTCCTGTACCACTTATGCAATCGGTCATCAATCAGCTTCATGGATACCGCTTCTTTACAACTCTTGATTTAAGATCTTCATACCACCAAGTTCCGTTGTCAGAGACTGACCAACCATTCACGGTTTTCGAAGCGGACGGTAATTTGTGGCAGTTTACTAGACTTCTTTTTGGTGTAAAAAATGGTGTACCAGTATTCTGTAGAGTTATGAAACAAATTACTACGAATCTTGAAGGAGTTGTTCACTATTTCGATGATGTAGTCATCTGTGGCCACTCTCAACAAGAACATGACACAAACTTTCAAAAGTTCATTACTCGAGCACGGGAAGTGAACTTAACCCTTAATTTGTCGAAATACCAACTGTATCAAAAGAAACTTACCTTCCTGGATCATGTATTTGAAGATGGAATAATGAAGCCAGATCCAGCACGGTTGCAACCATTACTAAAATTTTCAATACCTCGGCACAAAAAAGAATTGGAACGCCTGGTGGGAATGTTGGTGTATAACTCTAAATGGGTTCCAGATTTTGCAAAGACAGCAATACCACGCTTTGAAGCAAAAGAACGTCCTGTTTTCCCATTGAATACAGACTGTGTGCGAGCCATTTTAGCACTCAAAAATATGATTGCAAAGTCCTTTTTAGCGATTCCAGAGGATGAAACACAACTGACCCTGGAAACGGATGCGTCGTCAACGTCGATTGGAGATGTTCTCTCTCAATCTGGGAAACCATTGGCTTATTTTTCTAACAGATTATCTCAAACTGAAAGCAGATTATCTCAAACTGAGCTAGAAGCTTACGCAATCGTCACCGCGGTGGAGCACTTTCGACATTTTTTGTTGGGCCACAAATTTATTGTCATCACTGATCAACAAGGAGTTGCGTTCCTCTTTGATTCTCAACCTCGCAACAGGATCAAGAATAGTAAACTGTGCCGTTGTAGACTCGGGTTGGTAGAGTATAAATTTCAAATTCAATATCGGCCTGGTAATCTTAATGCAGTGGCGGATACTCTTAGCCGCACAGCCTGAGTGTCTAGTAATAATTCGTTCTTGCATGACCAACAATTGATTTCCATAATTCACAACAACATGGGACATTCAGGTATTAGCTGTTTCACCCATTTTTTGGAGAAGCAATTTCAGAGGTCAGGTCTACGTAAGGAAGTGGAAAAATATATTGCTGGATGCGAAATTTGTGCAAGGATGAAACCGAAATTTGTGATAGTGCCACAAGGAAATGTAATCCACGCGACAAGACCATGGCAGAGAATAGCAATTGATTTTATGGGACCCAAGCAGTCAACTACGCGGAATGTTTACATCCTCACGGTCGTCGATGAATATAGTCGGTACCAATAAAAATATAAAAGAAGACCCGGATAGGGATTATAACATTTTATACCAAGTGGATTTGATTGTCATCTTTTACTTTTTAACTGAAAATTTGGGTTCTTGATCAAGACAACATTCAGTAAACTTTCAAATAAAAAATTGTAAAGATATTAAAAGTTTATACCATTGTTTTTCTTTTTTCTTCTTTAATTGCAGTAACTGGTTTCAATACAGCTCCTCTTTGAATATCTCTTAAAAGATCTTGAATCGGATTCACTTCAGGAATAGGTTTAGGTTGTGATTCCGAACGCACATTCGTAAATATTGGAGGTTGAACAGCCATCGGGGGCGGAGGTGGAAGTGGAGGTGGGGGCGGTGGAGGTGGCATTAAATCAAAATTTTGCATTGGCGTATTTACAGTGCTAGTATCCACAGTGGCCTGTAATTAAAGAAAAATTAAAGATCATAGACGATATCAGATTCATTTAGTACAATTTAAAGATAATTCTCTAGACCGCCATCAGCTATTAACTTAAACAATTAGGTTACTTTGTTCAATATTAGTTCTTACCTTTAGAGATCACTTGTATTATTTAGATTTTATTTTAACAGTAATTAATATATTGATTACACATGATGTTGAAAAATATACAATCTAGAGCAACCTGTGAAGTTAGGTCATTAATAACTTCTGATAAAAGTAATTACTTGGATTTTATAACAATCAGGTATTTGGACAAAAGGTTCAATAGATAGTTTTTACTTTCATGTTATTCATTTGAAAACTGTTTAGTGTACTGAACCTATCTTAAAGTGTTATTCTTAGCTCTTAAAATGGAAAGTCGAAAATACACATTCGTCAAATTGTGCTTTCTGAAGTCAAACAATGCAAACACTTGGTCGTTCAGTGAGAAATTGGTTGGTAAAAGATCTTGGACAAGATTTTGAAAGACAAACTAAGGATGAATCACCATGACAATATTTTTCCTGTATTGATTGTGAGAAGTGGTTGCAACATCAATATCAGAATTCATTTTTTTAACATCAAAATTTATTAATATAACAACAATTCACATATTTAAATAAATTTTTCTGTTAATTTAATTATCTCGCCACAAATTAATCTATTAAATTCTTTTCGATTCAATTTTTAAAATCTTGCAAATTTATTAACCCTTTCGCAGCTGCTGGGACACATATGTCCCAGTGAATGTTTAAAAAGGCTGTTGGGACATATATGACCCATCATAAAAGACGAATGGGATATATTTGTCCCAACCTCCCCAACCCGCCCCCTGAATAAATTTCCAAAAAAAAACTTTTAAATAATAAATTTCAGACCGGAATAAACATTATATATTTAACAAAAATTATCTATAACTTAAAACGGAAAGCCGCTGCGAAAGGGTTAAATAATTTTCACAATAAAACTAAAAAATTATTTAAAATTGTTTCATAACTTCTATTAAAATATATAAATTGTTGTGACTGTAAAAATATTTTTATTTATAAATAAATATTTAATATTTAATGGTTTTCTTATCATTTTTAATTTTAAGATATTTAATAGATACATTAAAAAGATAATTTTTACTTTTAATATATATTTAATTTTTTTATGATTTTCTTTTATTATATCATTTTTAATTTTAAAATATTTAATAAGCATATTAACATTAAAATATTTTACCTTTTAAATTAAAAAAATAATAAATTATTCTGGTGAGATGCAAATTTAAATTAACCCTTCATACTGATATTTTATGGTCATAATTAGAATCCACGTCTATCAACAAGAGAGACAGCAGATATACTTAATATATCGCAATCAATTATGTGCGCCATCTTGAAAGATTTTTAAAGTCAATAAGTATGTAACATTTGAGCTTTATTAAAATGATAATTAAAATTGAATGATATAAAAAGTTCGATTTCAAAAGACAAATGCTTGAAAGGAAAAACCACTTAAATCAGATTTTAAAGCTAACATTAAGAGTATCGTTAAAATTTAATCATCCATTAGCTGTTGAATCAAAACGAAGTAATAACTGTAAGTACTAAGTAAATACGGTGAACAATTGCAAAAGGTGCAAAATAAATCCACGAAAGTTCTGCATTTTTCGAATGTGAAAGTGATATTTTGATTCAAGATAACACCAGAATACACAGTGCATGAACGAATTCTTGAATATAGCTGTTCTGATTTAATGCATCTATCTTATTTCTCACAATACCACCTTGCAGATTCCTTATAGAACTTTTTAATGAAAAAATCTTCAATACATTAATTTGCCCTTCAGAGTGGTAAAATTATCTTCCAGTTAAAACCCACCAACTTTTATGAGTTAGTTGATAATCTTTTAATAAGATGGAGACAGTTATATTTAATAATGGTGAATGCATTTTAGATGAATGGAATTCTGCTATTCTTGGAAATCAAAATAAATGTTCTATAAAACTCGTAAGTTATTTATTAGGAATCCTAATATAAGGCTATGTTATCACAACGATAAACGAGAAATTTTAGTAGTTGGTCGGAATAAATAAATTGCAATTCACATAATGGATAACAAATGAATAATATTAAATCATATAATATATTGGTCTTTTTAAATTCTGTTCATATAATAAGTTGATATTTGTTATACAGTAAAACAGATAAGATAAATATAAAACATATACAAAGATATAAATTTCAAATTTTCACAAAAAATCGTTTTTTATCATTTGCTTTTTTCATTTAAAGATGACATAACAAATAGTTACGTATAATAACGTAATAATTAGCATTGGTATTCTGATTCTAGATCAAAACTTCCTTCTTTATACATTTTTATAATTTTTTTGTTAGATTATTTAATTTGTCACAAAATATATTTATATATCACAAAAATAAATAAAAATACAAAAAATCGAAATAATTTACCAATTTTTATTTTATGACAAGCATCAGCAGTAAATAAAGAAAATTTTCAAATAACAAAAAAATAATGAAAAAACACTAATATAAAAGTTTTAATATAAAAACTTTTTTTCATGAGTACGACAAATACGCAATTGTAGGTTATTAAAATTTTGTCACAAAGATTTTATTTCATCTTTTATTAAATTTCCATTTTATTTTACATGTTTAACTTAATCATTTCTCACTTATGTTTATTTATTTCACTTTACACGTTTAGAAAAAATTGAATCTACGACAAAAAGCCGCGTGACAAAAACACCACGTATTAAAAATGCCGCGGACAAAAACGCCAAGAATGTAAACGTCGAATTTAATAATTAAATTAATATTATTAAAATTGTTAAATTTAGTAAAACTTTATCTGATTAAAATTAATATTACTAAAATGAATATTATTAATTGAACATTTTTCAAAAAAGGGCTTAAATTAACCTATAAATAAGATGAAAATGTTTGTAGGTCGCTAAATATGCAATGAATATTGGTAGTGAAAAACTAAATTATAGAAAATTCAAATGGGGTCCAATCCGTTTTGTAGATAGAATGTTAATATTTTGTTTTTAAGAAAATATTTTTAAAAAGTCAAAATATTTTTAAATAACAAAAAATTATATAAAAATATTTTTTCTAAGTTTTGAAATTATTTTTATAATAATATTGAAAAATTAAATTAAATTATTATTAAATTTTTTTACTATTTTTTCTTAAATTTTAGTATTAATTTATTTAATATTAAAAAAAATAAAAATAAAGACACGTTTTAAATTATTTCAAATAATTATTTCATAATAATAATTAATCAAAGTGAATTGTAACAATTTTTTTCAAGGACAATGGATTGGATAATTCATGATTTGTAATGTATAAATAAATTAAGCAAATCAATAAATTACTTACGTCTTCGATATCACGCCGAAGAAAGCTTCGTGGATCTTCGTAGACTGCAACATCAGCAAAATTATAGTCCATCGGACTTTCATCATTCACTGGTTCTGTGAATTAAAGATTTTTAAAAATAATAATCTAGTTGCATTTAAAATTTTAAGATTCGTGGAAATTGATAATCATACTGTTAATAAAACTGAACAATGATAATAAATTATAATGAGGACCGTAACAAAAGGATATTACAGCAATACATTTAACAAAAAACATAAAATTCTACTTAATATATTATCTTATTACCATATTATTATTGAAATATACAAATAGTAATTGAAAAAAATCTTGAAAATCTCATCTTTTTTGTCAGTTATCATTCTAGATTTAAAATTATTGGATATTTGATGGTTCAAACAAATGAAAAAATTACTCAAAATTTCATAATTTAAAATTTTCGAAATTTTAACATTAAAATATTTTCAACAATCAGAATATTCAAATCATTAATCAACCATCAAGCTTAGTAGGGGCCCTCATTAAAACAACATATTAAATCTGAAAATATTATTCAGTGTGAATTACATAGTGCACTTTATTAAAACATTTCAAAAATAAAAATATAAATATAATAATTTATGATAATATCTGAAAACTTTCAAATAATTAAACTACGTACTCTAAAAACATAGGACCGGTTCTTGTTAGAAATGTTTAAAAATCTTTAAAAATATCAATTAGTTTATGTGAAGAGGATATTTTAAAGTTGGAAAAACATGGTTTATATGCCTTTTATTAGTAAATACATCATGTCTTCTTGATATTTACGAATCAATAAATAAGCAATACTCGTTCATTTTATGCGTGATTAACTGTCGTGGATGCAATACTAGATTAAAAGCGTACTTTTCAAATTATATTTGTCACAAGGTATTGAATTTGTAAATATAATATCTGGTGACGAAAATTTAATGAGTTCTTTCGATGGAACAGCCTTGATCACAAATTTTCAATTATATGACCCTTATTTGTGGATAAACAACATTTGATTTAATTAATGAAGTTACTTACCGTGAATAAGTTTTCTTTGTAATCTCATGTTCATTTACTAATTTTCAAATTTAAGTGGTACGAACAGCCTGAGATGAAGCCATGTGTTCACAACTTGCTCCGACTTTAACTTTAATATCTCTTTTCAGTATTGACGAAAAAATTAGGATTTGTTTAATGGTAATAGATCTTTACTGTAGATGGAGTTTGTTTTCAAATTTAGGAGAAACTCAAACACGTGGCTTTGTTTTAAAATGATATGAATGCCCTACATTCAAACATGACTTTCAATATTTAAGTAGAACGAAATGATTATTTATCGTTTTTGGATATAGTGGTAGAAAGGAAAAAATAATCATTATGAGACTAGTTTTTCGGAAAAACCGATACGGAATTCTTTACATCTGTAAGTAGTTTTTGTAAAATTAAATATACATGAAATAAGATAATAACTAAATTCTACCAATTTTGGTCTCTTTCGTCATCTTAAAATCTAATTATTCCAAATTATTTATTGAACACTTAATAAATGAAATTATATATAAATTATTTGCAAACTCACAAATAAAGTAACAATGCTAAAAATAATTATTCGGTAAACAATTTGGTAAATGACTGTCAATTAAATAATGATAATGGTAGTTTAAAAAACAAAATGAATATTTGGTATGTTTTAACCACTCTATTTTCTGAAGGATTTAAGAAATTAAAATTTTCTATTCACCAATTAAGCGTATATGTACGTCAAACAAAACTGCTTTGGTAGTGTGTTTAACATATACATTATATTTTAATATTTATAGATCTATTTGTTATCTACTGGTATAACTATATCTATTGGTTTATTTTCCGTTTTCGACGTATACAAACGTCATTGCTCATTTTAAATACACACCAAGAAAGACATTTTTCAAAATAAATAATTTCGTTAACTAATAAGAAATTTAATTTATAAGGATTAACGATTGTTTAACAAACATACAATGCTGAAAGTATTTTTTAAAAAATCTACAGGGTGCCCAGTAGAAAACCAAAGGATTTTATGAAACCAAAGTGTATTTAATTAAGTACGTGATAAATGCAAACAAATTTATATTTACATAAATAACACCAAAGGATTTTATTTATTTAATTAAGCACGTGATAAAGGCGTGATTGATTACATCTGATTGGTCGATATTTATGTCCTATAATTATATAGCACATGACATATTTCATTATTTTCGCTGATATTACTGAAAATTAATTTTATGTTGTGCGTTAACGGTGTGGCCACTGCCAAAATGTGTAAAAAAGGAACAGTTAGAAAAGGAAAACTTCACTCTTCAATTAAACAAGCCGTTCTAAGAATGGCAGTCACTCCAGAGAACAGTCCTCGGCGTCGGTACAGCAGTCAACGACTAATCTCATCTGCATTGCATACTTCAAAAGGATCAGTGTTCAATATTTTTAAGGAAAGTTGCTTGAAATGTTATCACAGAATCAAATATCATAAGCTGATGGCCAATCATAAACAAAACCGAGTTTCAAAGTCAACAGAACTCATTAATCGATATGAAGTTGATGAAAATTGAAAAACGTATTGTTCATAGATGAGACTACCTTCGACATAACGCCTGTTTTGAACAGACAAAATGAACGAGCAGTCGAATCGAAAAGTGAGATGCTTGAACATGAGCTCCTGGTTGAAGTTGATAAACAACAATCCTGAAAATGGCATATGCCAGTGTAACTTGGCATGAGAAAACTGAGTTACGTTTCTTCGAGGGACTCGTTAAAGGTCAAGACAATGTGGTTCGTTCAAAAAGAAAACCCTCAACCAGACTGTATATCGTGACGATGTGTGTCCCTTGATGTTTATGGATGTAATGATATAATTTAATTTCATAAAATTAAATTATATCATTACAATGAATATCATTAATGTAAGATTTGGCAACAAGACGGGGTAAAACCTCATACGACTGCGGCTACAGTTAAATAGTTAGAGAAGAACACAACTCAGTTCATCAGACCTTCTGAGTGACCATTGAAAAGTCCCGATCTGAATTTTATGGACTAAAGCATCTGGCGAATTTGTCTTCAACACTTGCAAGCAGTAAGCAGCGATATTACCACGGTTGATAAACTTAAAAGTACTTTGCTACTCGCATGACAGAACATCGCCATGGAAATAATTCTAAAGGCCACAGCTTCCTGGATTCCACATCTTGAACAGCCAGCTTATTTACGTAAATATAGTTGTTTGCCTTTATCACATGTTTAATTAAATACACTTTGGTTTCATAATATCGTTTGGTTTTATACCCTGTATTATCCCATTCGACTTGTGTTTGGATTTATTTTATAAATGTAATTTAATGTCACGTTATCTCCATAATCTAATCGAAGAACACAGTCGAATTTTTATGAATTACTTTCTCATTTATTATAGATAAACGTTTGATAATTTTATTTGTTGGAATTCGTTCTTGTTAAAATGACCTTGTTATGAAGTTTATGTAGGAGCAAAACATGATGTAGATAAAGTAATATCAGTAGCGATAATAAAATAAGTATTGGAGAAAAAGTAAACTAAATTAAAGGTTTACCGCATTACTAATATTGAAATGTAAATTATAAATGTAAAGATTAAAAAAAATTCATTTATCGTAACATAATTACGTGCTTTATAAACATAAAAATGTAATATAAACAAACGAAAAGGCTGTACACTACACCAGTATACATAAATATTTATTTGAGGTTTAAAATAAATTTTTCATTATTTTTACATAAACTGAATTTAGTCAAACTTGGAAACCGCCTAATAAATCAGAATATTAATCTCATTATCATGGATCAGTTATAAGAAAAAACATATTCCTTGAATAGAAAACCTTTAATTCGTAATATTTTTTATCGACACATTCAATATTTTTGATTAGATAAGCGTATTGTTGGATACCGTGTTTATGAGAGTACCCAATGTTATCTGTACGAAGTTACGTGTATCCACGCTCTACTTTGAACTTGACATCGTTAACGACCCAGGTAAATAAACAAGTTAATCTTGATTAATCTACATTTTTTTAATTTATTGTCGAACGAAGAACCGCAGAGATTAAATTATATTATATCCATAGAATTAAAGTTCAAAAGAAAAGTATGCTTGAAATAATGTTTTATGCTTTATTTGCACAATACTAATGAGAACGTAAGAACTGAACAAAACTTAAATATGTAAAACAAAAATGTAGCAATTACATTTAACCCTGCAGTACTGACAACGATTTTTGTAACATTAGTCCTAACATTCAATTGTGAGACCGAATTCAGAGAATGCTATTTTATTCCTACATTCTGTATTCATATAGTACTTTTTTTGTAAAAAAGAAGCATAGCAGAACATAGCGATGAAGGTGTCGCGATGATTTGATGAGAAAAGTTGGGGCTCGGTCTAAGAGACGGAATGTTAGCACTGGAGGGTTAATGTATTTTAAATAGATAATCAGTCCGTTTCATGAACGGACTCAAACTAATTATGAAGCTACATGTTTACGTTCTTAGCGGAACAAAGACACTCATTTAAATGGCTAACAATGGACCATGGTATGTTTTAAGGCAAAAGAGACAATACCTTCTAAAATTTATCAAAGATAATGGTTTTTTGAAATTTATATATCAAACAGACTGCTAAATGGTAAAAATTGAAATATTTAATGTTTAACATTTTTATGTTAAAAACATTAATGTTACTGATAAAATGTCAGTAATACATGTCGTAAAATTTCATTAGGACATATTCACTTCAATTTTTTATTTTCAATTCGCTTTAATAAAGAATTATTTCACCATGAAAAAGCACGTTTCTACATGATTATTAAAATGTTCTTGGGCTGTAAAATTAAAAAAAATATATATTCATAACTAAGAAAATAGACATAATTGTTAGGAAAAGATCCCAGAGAATAAGATCTGAACTTTTCAGGTTCAATTTGTTTTTGTAATTACTACTTAACTGAAAGATGAGTATCATGAGAAGAAAATATTTCTCTTTAAGTTCATTTCCTTAATGGAAACAATATTTTTCAATATATTACTCACTAGAAAACTTAGTCATTAAAAAGGAATACCTATTAAATCAAAAAAAATCTTTTTTAAAAAACAATGCATTAATAAAAGTCCCTCAAAAATCGATGAACAAATTCTAAATTTTAAACAATTTAATCGAATCAGAGTCGATTAAATTTCGCGTCAACAACTGGAATTAGTTGTCAGACTGAGCCGGTTAGAGTGACATTATAACCGACCGGTTAATTAGAGCATTTTAATATATGTTTTGGTGCGGTACAACTATGGTATCATAGTGGAATCTCAAACTCTTCTCTCAGGATTGGAAAAAATAGCAATATGTTATTTTAATCTCGGAAATTCATTAAATTCCTTTTGAAATAGTTATATTTGTCAATAAACAGCAGAACACAGAATTTCTTTTGTTATGACCAAAAATAAAAACATATTTGTTAAAAACTGCGTGTTAAATTTGATTATTTGTACGTGGTGTTTTCTTGCATAAGTCTAATTATTATTAAATCAATCATGTAAAAATGTTATAATAATTTTCTTTTATATAATTTTACATACTCTGACACAGATAAGTATTTCAATAATAATTGTAAAATTTGATGGTGCCTTGAAATACAAGTCTTTTAACCCTTAGCGGTAGAACGACTACTATGGTGGACTAAATAAAAATTAGAATCAATATCAATAACAGAAACATACAAAATTCAATGAACGAATTACTTAAGATCAGACGCTTGAAGTTAATCTTAAAGGGAAAAGCTAACTGGTTATTGACAAATACGTATTCGTTTACCATATCTTCCTCAATATAAATTGTGGGTTATAAAAAAGATCACCTATATATGGAAAATACCAAAATAACAACAAAGTGTTTTAATTCAAAACCATCATTATGATTTTCAGAAAATCTTTCAAATCTAAATAAAATTCATTAATAACCTCTGTCCTAGTTACATTAACAAATGTTTATTGTATTTCGAATGACAATTTTGATAAATAAAATTATTAATTAATAATTTGTTATCGAATACTGCTATTTCATAATACTTTTCATAACTTTTCAAAGTACTATTTTACGGGTTAAGAGTTACCGGACGTACTGAGTTGAGTACTATCTACATATTTTCCACATCATCTGTCACATTGATATGGTTTCTCTAGTCTTGAATTCTCGGAATGCTACGTTGTTAGAAATTATTACAAGACATTGGTAAATCTCATAAAAAAACTTTATATGAAATTTATAATCTCAATATTTATAAAGATCATCCTGATTTAAGAAAAATTAACCAAACCATATACAAAACGAGGACTTTACGAATTAAAACGAATAGTCACAGAAGCTTATAAATTTTCGACTTATAACACGGAATTAGTAATTACATTCAAATTTCTGTGAAGCTGGTCCTAACATTATTATCATATTATGTTCCAAATGAAGAAAACAAAGACATTGAAAGTAAATTCAAATAAATTTAGAAATAATTTATTAAAAACGTAGTACATGACGACAATATAAATACATTAATTCATTTAGAAGTAAAGAAAATAAAAGATATTGGACAAACAAGTCTCAAATACAGTTTTATTATATAGTCTTTTCGAAGTTTTCTTTAGCCGAACTATTCATTTTAACTGATATTTGGTTTCCTAATTTTCTTTTCAGATAGTTAATAGATTTAGAGAAATTGAATACAATTTGCATTATTATGTCGTCAAGTATGAAATTTGTGGGCATGATTATAATAAATTCAAATAGTTATAATTTGACAATGACTTAACATTTTGTTTGATTGCTATATATCTTGACTATTGAACATATCAATAAAAAATTAATTAAAATAATTGATAACTTGTTTTAATAATAGGTATTTTAAAAAATGGGAAAGGCAGAAATTCGAACTATTATGAAGTACGAGTTCCTACGTGGAACCTCAGCATCAGAAACCATGAGAAACATCAATAGTGTATTCGGGTACAATGCTACTACGCAACAGATAATCTTAAATTGATTCAGGAAATTCGTAAAAGATAATTTTAACCTCAATAATGAGTCTCTGAGTCGCCCAGGAATGCAGGTAGGCAATGACGAACTGAAGGTAACCCTGGAGTTGGATCCATCACAAAGTTTGATGTTATAAAGCTAACAATATTAAATCACTAGACTCAAATTGATAAAGTGAAAAAGTTGGATACGTGGATTCCACATGAGTTGAATGAAAAGCAAAAATATTTTTATTGAAATGGCCTCAACAAGTTGTCACTAGAATAGCACAAGTGTGTCGATAAATATGGGTACATACTGTGATGAACGAAATAAATATTTGTAGAGGTAAATTATCAATAAATTTTGACTTTAGTTCTACAAATTTCATACTAAAATATATTGAAATTATGCCATTATATTTTGACTGAATATCTCTAATTTTTAGGCAGCTTCTAAAATAGTTTATTGTGATCTTTTATAATATTAGGGTAAACCAAAAGTCTTTTCGTATTTTCTATGTCCTTTTGTTCAATTGTATCTTATTACCAAATAAAGATATTTTATATACATGTGTTATATGTTTTTAAAGCTCTTGAACTGCTCTATCACAATATATATTAAAGCTTCTAATTATTCGTTAATATAATTTTTATGGTCTTTTAGAAAAATCATGGAAAATTTTGAAATTCGTATTCTTTTACGCCATTACTGGAAACAGGGCTTAAACGCAACTGCAGCAACAAAGAAGATATGCAAAGTTGAAGGCGATAATGTGGTCATAAATCGTACTGCACAAAATTGGTTCAAAAGGTTCAACGAAGGCGACATTGACCTCGGAGACAATGCATGTTTAGGTCGACCTATCACCGTAGATCCCATAGCAATTCGTGAAGCCGTCAAGACAAATCCGTCAATAAGTACTCGCAGATTGTCGGCCGAACTCGATATTCCTCAAACATCCATTGTACGACACCTTCACACTCTTGGTAAGGTCAATAGACGATGACCAAAAGTGCCTCATGAATTGACACAAATTCAAGCCGAATAGTGTTTCGAAACTTGTCAAAAATTGCTTGAAAATCCACGCGATGACCGTTTCATCCGTCGAATTGTAACTTGCGATGAAAAGTGGGTTTACTTCAGTAATCCAGACCAACAAATGGCGAAACCGGTAGCAAATTGAGATCGTTTCTCAAGGAAGGCACTTTTGTGTGTTTGATGGAATTTCGAAGGCGTGATCCACTTCGAGCTGGTTACAAATGGTCGTACCATCGACATTGACCTTTACTGCGCTCAACTTGATCGAATGTATGCGGCACTTGGCAAGAAATACCCCGCTTTGATCAATCGAAAGCAAGTTCTTCTACAACAGGACAATGCGAAACCGCACACCGTCAAACAAACATAGGAAAAAATCAAAAATCTCGACGCTTTTGAACTTCTTCCACACCCAGTGTATAGTCCGGACCTTGCGCCATCTCACTATCACCTTTTTCGCTCTATGGCACACTTTCTTCTTGGTCGCAGCTTCAATATCTGGCCGAGGTCAAAAACGGTTGTCACCAGTTCTTCGCTTCTAAGAACAAGGATTCGTACCGTAGCGGGATCGTACAACTTGCCCATAGATGGGTTCAAGCTATAGATTCAAATAGCCTTTACTTTGAAACTTAAATGTTTTTTATTTGTTGTAAAATTATGTTTAAATTTTTAATAAAAAATACCAAAAGACTTTTGATTCACCCTAATAAAATAAGTAAATAAATATTCATTAAGGATTCATCGTATCAATAACAATTGTTGAAAAATAATGTAAAAAGTGATTAGATCAAATTGGAAATGTCTAACATGTGAATTTTAATTGAAGTGTTAAATACTTTGTATAAAATTTTAAAATCTTTATACTTAACATTTATATCTTAATCTCACTGTATCTTGTTATATTTTCTGCAACACCTTTGGGTGTTCCTGAAACTGTTTATCGAAATTTAACGCAGAGTCTGATGGTTGTTATGTGGCATCCATTACATATAAATTTAAAAAATCCGATCTTAACACAGACCAAAAGAAGTAACCGAATTATTACTGAATATATTCTGAATTCTATTTTTTAAATTAAAAATATTTTAATTTATCTTATTTAAGATGAACAATTTTTATTTACAAAATGAAGCTATAAGGAATAAGAAATTTTCAAATCAGTTATTATTTTATGGAACTGTTTCTTTATTATTGATACCTTAATTGATATTGGATTGATAGGAAAATATTTTAAATAAAAATGAAAATTGGATTTTTCAAAACTCAAATAAAAGGGTACAACCAGAACACAATAAAATAGCACATCACAAAAGTTTCTAAGAAATAAATTTATTAACAATACTACATACAATCTAGAAAACTAAAAAAACTAAAGACAAATGTTTTAGTTCACTGAACACACTTCACTAATTATCTGGACCGAATAAATTCTAATTATTTTTTAATACTTTTTGAAATTTCCAAAAATGTATTTTGTATTAAGTTCATTCAGCAAGATTTTCCTTTGTTCTAAATAAAGAAACGCTCAAAACATTTTAGAATAAAGTCGAAGCTTGGCGAATCAACGAGTTCGAAAAACAAATTAATAAATGACTTTGCAGCAATTTAGTTTTCTACCGTAAATCAATCCTTCATAACTTGTTATTTTTTTTTAATTTCCAAGTTGACAATTTAAAAATTCATGCTCAAGTAATTGAATAAAATCAAGCTATTTGCATAAGAGGAATTCTAGTATTATAAAGTAAACTACCTTGTGTTACAGTGCTGATCACTGGAGGAGGAAATACTGGAAGATCTTCTTTGGGCTGTGTAGATTTCCTTCTTCTTTTCTAAATCATAAAAAATAGCCTTTATAAAAGAACAAAGACAATGTTAAATATTTAATTATTGAAACCAGCTATTACAACTGGATGACCAAAAATAATCTGAAAATTTTCTAAGATATTGTAGATTTAACGTAAAACCACAAGGCTGTGTCACTTGTTAAAAAGGACTTTTGAAAGATTCTATTGAAAATTAAAAAAAAACTTTTGTATACGAAAGTATGCTCGGATAAAAAGTTCTTAGAGCACTTCCTTTAGTACACAATGATTTTATTTTTATAATTATATGTATATATGTTAATATGAATAAAAAAATTAAGTTAAATAAATTAAAAGTAATATTATCACAGCACAAAAAGAATAAGTTAGTTTAGTAATTATAATTTAATAAAAATAGCCTTGGATATTTATACGAATAACAATTTAATGTTTGTTTTGTAAGAAAATATGCAAATAAAAGGTCTAAATGGAATCTGGAGATTTAGTTAAATATAGAAGAATAATGTTTATCTAGAAAATAGAACAGATTTTGTTCATTTATTACCAAAAATTTGAATGTATTGAAGGGAAATCTTGCTCATAAATTCTTCATTCATAAATTTATCAACAAACAATTATTTTTTGGCTATCCACGGTAAGTAATGTATTTGTTTTAACTATCTAATTGGAATTTTTTAATATTTTGATTTATTAAATTAAAATTTTAGTTATTATACTATTTTTAATGGGAGCAATGTTTCTGAACATAACTTAAATTGTAAATTTATAAAATAAATAATTTTTGTTAAAGCGATTAGTAGAAGAAAATAACTTAAAAATTCAGTGTAAGTTATGTTCAGCAATATTGTTCTCATTAAAAAAATTATAATAATTAAAATTTCAATTTAATAAATCAATAATTGGATCCCAAAATTAATATTCAAGCTACAGACTCATCTTCTCTGTTGAAAATTTTCAACTATTCTGAAGACTTGGGCCACTTTTTTTCGCGACCCAAAAAAACATTTTTCGCGATTTTTTGCGATTATATTAGGTTGTTCGATATGAAACGGGTCAAACTTCACACCTTACATTTCAATCGCGTATAACTTAACTTTGAACTATCGTATGAAAATAAATAAGGTATTTCTTGACAGATATA
>MQRK01173466.1:61441-75587 GCA_001938485.1 Girardia tigrina
TGTTGACAACATGGGGGGATATTTTGATTAAAAATAAAATGTTATTATTTAAAAAAAATCGATTTACATTTTACTTTAATTTTGACCCGTTTCATATCGAACAACCTAATATCACACTTTGAATATATATTTAGAGATATCAATTATTATAACTTAACACTAAAAAAAGTTTCTTGAAATTTTATTTTAAAAAAATTTTACACAGTTAAAATGATAATCATGTAAAAAGAAATGAACAGCGTTTCATAATGTATTAATTTTTATTTAGTCACGGTGAATGTGGTCTATTGACTTATTGCAGACCCGACAGAATAGGACATTTCTATCTTCATATAACATCTCATTTCCACGATGCGCTACTGTTATATTTGTACTAGCCATTACGATAATCGCTTTAACAAAAATTATTTATTTTATAAATTCGTGTAATTTGAAGGATTATTTTATTAACTTGTGTAATTCTCGACAAGATACTGTGACCAAATAATTCCCATTAAAAAGTTAGAGTATGTTCAACTCAATTTTACAGGTCAAACCTCATTTTTTCATAACTTTGCAAATATTTGTTTAAGTAAATTATAATTATTTTATTACATCTTAATTAACTAAATATTATTTAATATTATAATACTTTAAGAATAAAAATAATAATAACAAAAATAATAAAAATTATAATAATTATAGTCAATTAAAGACACCTACTAGGGTGCACCGTATCTTTTCCTGTTTATAATGCATATAATGTATTAATTTTGAAATTAAAATATATTACAAGTTGAAATTCAAATATTTATTTACCGACAAAGTATAATTAACATTAGAACTACCAATTTGTCAAAATGACGGATGGAACATCTAGGAATTTCAATTTCTCTAATACTTATGTAAATATTGTTTTAGAATATTATGAAGACTTTCCATAAGACAATAATGTGATTATAATTCAATGATAATGTTCCTTTTAAGCACTTTAATTTAAATAATAGCATGAGTTAAACCGGATACACATTTTACGTCGGTAGTTCTAGTGTTAATCATGATCAATAAGTTGTCCTATTACTATAAGTTGTTATATTACATGGCGATACCAAGTATGATCCCTGGAAACAAGTAATTTTCTACATCAAATTTCAAGGTCACCAGCTATCACAAAGTTACGACCCCACGCAACATGATCTTGTGTTCAAAACTGTCCACATTCACAACTAGTTAAGAAAAAATTGCATTTAAATATAATTTCGAAAATGGATAACTATTACTTTCTTTTGGAATATTTCATCAGACTGTAAGCTATTTTAATAAACAAATTTGGTTAGTTTTTGATTGACGAAATAAATAAATTATGTTCCAAATTACAGGATAACCAGAAATAACTTGAAAACCCTTGTTCGAATCAGAAAGTTTGCTATTTTTAGTCTTTGGCTCTAAATTCTTTTTATTAGTATTATCCAACATGTTTTACTTATGTGTTTTGTCTTGAAATGGGCTACAAATATTTATTTTTGAATTTAAAAATGAAATTGCAACGTATATCGATTTCGACTCTTCATGGTCAAAGGAAAAGATAAGCCGATATAATTTGATTGCTTCGAGTGCCCAAACAAAAAATTTCTTATGTCGTGAATCGATTAAAAAAACTTGACCATTACAGTAATCAACTCTGCTAAAGAAGGAAAGGAACAGCGAATACCTTTCGGAACAGGAAAATCAACAATAATCCATGTGTGAATGAGTTAAATTTTTCATCAAACGGATATCGTTTCGAATGATTGTCAAAAAGGATCTCAATATTTACTTGTACGAGTTCAAACAAGGACAAATGCTAACCAATTGGAACAAAAAATTAAGATTCTGAGATTTCGTGATGAAATTCCAAATCGGGAGAGGATTATGTTTTCCGATGAAAAGTTCCGGTAGGTATAGCAAGACTAAAATGCTCAAAACGATATAATTTGGTCAACAAGTTCTCCAGACAGCGATGTTATTGTTAAACATCACCAAAATAAAAATCGGTGATTGTATGGATCAGAATTCGTGAAACTGACAAAACTTTCCTTGTTTTCATCGATTGAGGGATAAAAATAAAAAAAACATTAATCGAAAAGATGTTTTGAAAGATTTGGTACTTACCATCCCTCAACAGCACTTAAGCAATCAATTATCGACCTTTCTGCATTACTCTGTTCACTCTTTGCAGAAAGCTCTCTGAACAGAAACTATTTTCAATTTTCAAGATTTTATTTCGGCTCAATAATCCCTTTGATCTTAATCCATTGGACTACAGCGTGTGATCGATTTTTGAGATAAATGATTGTGTTAAGCACAAATATTTGCAGGCTCTCAAGATTTTTAGCTCAAGGAATGGGGTAAAACCACAGTGTCGGAGTTACAGTCGATTGTAGAGATCTTCACCATACATCTTGAGCTATACATTAAGGCAAAGGTAAACTATGTTGAAAATTAACATTATTTTTCATTCTTAAGACTTTTGTTGTGGTTGTTCGATACACTAGTATTCGGTCTTATTGAACGCCTTATTATGTATTGCAGTAAAAAGTGTATCCACGTTATTTATGGTCACTTTGAATTTATTAAACGTTTTTCATTCTCATAATAAAATATATCACCAAATCATATTTTTACATGAAATTCCTTATTCAATAATGATTTAATACTATCAAATGAAACGGAATGTAAATCTATTGAAATTCATTCCTAAAAGTTTCAATTTAATGTCTTCTAACTATTATTAAATTAAAGCTACTATAAACAATGTGTTTCATAATTAACAGTACAACTTTAATAATCTTTAACTACTATTGATCAATCATACAAAATGTGAATTTTTTAAAATGGTTTATTTAAGCAATTAGATAAAAATACAACCAAAAGTTATTGGTACTATTCGAAAACTGCTTCTTAGACTGTCTGGCACAATTGCAACCATTGTTCAAAAGATAAACAGCATTCTGGAACATCATTACAGGAATTTGTGTATGCTCACCTTTAATTGTGGCAATAAGATAACCTATTTTTCTAAGTCGTTTGTCGTAGACTTGATCTCTCAGATAAAAAATAGTCAACAATCTGAAATAATTGAATCGACGATGATGAAGATATGGACAAACAATCGTTTTTATTGATATTTTCTAAATAATAAGCGTTTGTTTCATGAAATATAAATAGCGTATTCCTCCTGATTCAATTATTGCACAATTTTTTACTCTCAATTTTTTTACCATCAGCGTTTTCTTTAGAATAATAATGAAGATTATGTTTATTCTCATCACTAGACAGATAGGTGGCTTCATCAGAAAAATATTTTCTTTAATCCCTGGCTACTCTTAATATTTTTGCATAACATCACAAAATTCGTTAACTATGTACTTATTCCCATCAATGGAAGCCTGTAGTTTTCATATTTAAATGTATATTATATTCTATATAAGAATTTTCACTATTCTGTTAGCAAAGATAATAATCATATTCAATTCATTTGAAATGCGACGTTGAAAGATTTGCGGTTTTTCTTTTATTAAGCTCACAACTTCTTTTTCTTGTATCTCTTGTTCCAATGAAAGGTGCACCAGCTCCAAATAGATTATTGACTAACTTTCCAGTTTCAATTAATTTTAGTTTCCATTCTTTGATTTGCGAAGGACATGATGTGATTATTTTGTCAACATGGAGATTGTTGAATTACAATTACATAACTAATAATTTAAACATTTTCTTCAATGGAATACATAGCTTGACTAAAAATCAATGTTTGATAACGCTACTACAATTTTATTCTAATTGCTCCAATAAAACATTTTGAAAATTCCACTTTATGATTGATCAATAGTAAGTAATAAATGCTTAAAATTTTACTGATAATTATGAAATACCCTGTATTTCGAAGATTTTAAAGTCTTCGTTAGATCACTGATTTTGTGTTTTTTACCGTATATATTTATATGAAATGAATATGTATATATGTAATAATATAATATCTTACTATAATATCTTACGTAAAATTAATTGAAAACTTTTAACAAAGTGATAAAGTTTGAACATCGATTAATGGATAGTGAGATTTTATTAACAATATCTATTTACATAAAACTCTCTACAAATAATTTAAAATAAACCATGCACAGAATTTTGAATTCATTTACACACAAGTTACATTTATAAGATTTCTATACTCAGAAATACTATTCTTATTTATACGTGCTCTTAGAGATAAAGGATAGGCTCTCCAATATATCTGGCATTGTGCCAATTGCATGTATAAACAATGTCCGAACATAGACTAAAAGATTATTTATTATTTTCAAAATAGAATTTTTAAGACTTTTGAGTAAAGTAAGGTTAGTTCATAGTTTTTGATATTAAAGAGTTATGTTTTTATTCAACAATTTACTCAATGTTTCATTATTTTTATTAGATTTTATTTTTCAATTAATATCTCAGTCATTTAAATGTAATAATATGTTCGGTTTATTAAAGACCTTTTTCAAAATCAATGGAATAATTTGTCCAAGTTGTTACTTGCTGTCATATATTATCAATTTATTATTGCATGTATTTTAAGACAAGTAACGCTAGTACATCTCAACTACAAAGTCTAACAGGTTAATGAGAACTGAGTCTAATCATAGACAAGTAAATCGATATTAAGCGAACCTCTTTTCTCTTTTTCTTATCCACACGAACGTTCTTCAACCATTCTCGTAAAAAGAAGTCCGGATCCGTATAAAACTTCATACTCTCGACATCGTCCTTGCGGTATTCATCGAACTTGAACAACTGCGGCGGCTCCTCGGCCTGTTCGAGCATCTCTCGGATACAGTCGGGCATCTCAATATGAACGAATCGCTACCATCACTCAATTATCACCATTGTCAATGTCAATCAATTATTTACATCATCCTCACGATTCAAATGGCTCTTGTACACATTGACCTGCTGGCCGACCAGAGGCTGAATCGAGCCGCAATCTGCGCTCTTTGCCCGAACATAAAGACTGTCTATTTTGCTCTCCAAAATGAGGCTGCGATCAACGATACTCGTCAACGAAACAGTCAATTCATCGAAGATATCTTTCGCTTTAATAGTCAAACAAGCGATTTGTTTGATGAAATTTGATAGAGTCGCATTGAAAATATAATCGAATTCATTAGCAACTGATTCGGGTACTTTCACTTGACTTACACAAACCGGCTCGACACTTCGATTTGCGATTGGCATTTAAATAATCGATTTGAATTTTTTATACGATTTGAATAATCGATTTCCTAATTGATAAAACTGATTCTTTAAAACAAAATTATTGATATAGTATTAAAAATAAAAATTGAAAACAATAGATTCAATTTTTTAAGTATTTATTGTTTACAAAATCTAATTTGCAATTTTTTAAATTAAAATTTTTTTTCTGCTTGTTTTTATTATATTTCGAGTCGAAAAGCAAAATAAAATTTTAAACAAAAAGAAATAACAAAATATAATTCAAGTATAGATTTTATATTGGCAATTTTGTAATTGGACAATAAAAATCATTAAATTATTTTTATAATCAGTTTTTTTCTTCTAAAGATGGAATTTGTTGATTAAATCAGGAAAACTATCGACATGTAGAATTTAATAAATTGCAGCATTATACAAGAAACATATTACCAACAATTTACCGTCAAAATGTGCATTATTTTCCAACAAAATGTAAATATACCGTGCAACTGTTGCATATTTTCTTCTAAGTATATAAAATATCTTATTTTCAGGTAAAGGTCACAGATAATTTTTAGTATATTATTGAATTAAAATATCTAGTATTTTTGTTGATGCCGCTATCTTCAATTGGAAAGTGAATAGAGTCAGAAATCTATGACAGATAAATATGTGGTGTAGGATAGACATTAAAATATTTATACCGTCTACATTGATTAGTCCAGCGAAAGGAAATTTAATTCTTTTATTTTTAAAATTTGGATTAAAGTAGAAAGTTAAATGGTAATGGTTTTATTTTTTTGATTTTTTTTATTTTATAAATAAGAATTATTTAATTGCTAAATTAATTAATTTGTTAATTCAATTTGTTTCCACATTTTATGACAATGTCAAATCAGTTTGATATTTAAATTTAGGCTGAGGGAAACAGTGAATTTTCTTTAACCGAAGAACAAATGAAATGTAAATATTTTTAAAATTAAGCATTTATAATAATAATAATAAGATGCCAAAAAGGCATTCGATCAATACGACAAAAAGAAGCAAGGTTATATATCAACAAATGATTTAGATAATGCTTTCAGAGCATGTCATATTTCCATTAATCCAGAATTATTAAAAGAATGGGCAGATATAATAGATGAAGAAGGTATGGATCTTTAATAAAATAATTCTGAAATATATAATTTAAACTATTTTAGCTACTGGAACAATAAATTATGATTCATTTATGGTGATATATAGAAAGAAGTTGCAGGAAGACGCTGATATAAAAGAATTAAAGGAAGCATTTAGGACTTTAGACAAACAAAAGAAAGGAGAAATCGATGTTGAACATATGAGGTAGTTCAAACAATAAAATAAAATATTTTTATTTTCTATATTTTATAATATTAATATTACAACTGCGATAATATTTTAAATAATTTCTATCTGAAATTTTATCAATTTAATATTTATTATTGAAAGGATAATACTGATTTATGTTTATAATAATTATATTTATCAAAATATTTTTTACAAAAATTCAAAATAAAATAAAAGTGATCACTTGAAAAATTTATATTTTAAATTATTATTAATTTTTTAAAATATCTTTTAATGATTTTTTATTAAAAAAGTTAATTTTCAATTTAAGGCAGGAAATCAAGTTTTAAATAAATAATAAATATTAAGTTTTGGGCATTTTTATCAGATATATATTTGTATATACACCATTGGTAAATAAAATTTAATAAAATAAAGTAAATAATTTAAATATTTTTGAAGTCAATTTTGACAATTCGCTGTCAGTTTCCAATCCAAATCAGCAATGATTTTCCTAAATCTAAACTTTGTATTATTTATAATTTGCTCTAATTTTTAATGTCGTCCTTATCTGATTATATCATTGATATAAAAATTATTATATTATATTATTTAATTTTGATTTCATTCAAAACTTATGTATTCAAAAATACAATAAATGATTTTGTATTCTGTTTTTTTACACAAAAATCTTGGTTTTGTTTTTTTGTTTTATATTTTAATTCACACTTATTTAATATATATGAAATGATCAAATAAAATTAAAATATAATAAGACTAAAATATTATAGAACTTAAAAATTATTTTATTAATTCCTAAAAGATAAATGAAATTTCTATCGATCATTTATTACAGAAAATTAACGATGAAGGTTTTTAATTATAATTTTTCATAAAAAATACAAAATAATAATAATAAAAATGCACAAAAGTTATTACAATAATTAATTGAAAGGAACAAAAATCTTATCATTTATAATTTATCGATATTAATATATAAAATTTCAAATCATATCACTGATTATTTGAAAAAAATAAAAAATATATATAAAAAATCTATTTACATGAAAATTAAATCACATTTTTTTAAAATTGAACAAAAAATAATAAATCAAAAATATTTTGTCAGAATTTTAATTACATTAAATTTTAGAACAAAAATAAAAAAAGTCAGTAATTTTTTTTAATTTGATAATTATTGCAATTCTTAAACAAATTGAACCTCAAACAATTTAAACTTTCTCCCAAAAAAAATTATATATTTTTTCGGGATCTATTTTTAAAATTTTTATTTTGCACTTTCAACAGTTGCTGTAAACTTAATTTGCTATCAATCATTATATTAATTATTTATTTGTATTTTCTTTAACAGATAAGTTTCTTTTGTGTCCACAAATGGGTTTTTTTATCACTATAAATATTTTTTTAATTTTAAAACTTAATTTCAGTTTGAAATTTTCTTTGGTATTTTTTAAATTGAATATCTCAAATTTTCTTCTGCTTTTTTAATATCATGTAGGGAGACAATATTCAAGGAGTTCTCTGTGCATGTTTCTTGAGGAAAATGTCATCGAATGATTTATATTGGTAATATATATGCACTTTTAGTGTTATAATAGATACAGCAAGATATACTATCAGTATTCTGATATTCTCTCCTGGCCAAGATAAGTGATTCCGCCCAGTAACAATTTTTTCTTTCAAATCGAAATTAATTTAAAACCGTCGTCCGACTAATTTTCTTTTTCTCTCTCATTTTCTTTTTTTTGCAAGGCAAAATTTATTAATTTCCTTGTCAGTTACTAAATTCGTGATTTACAAGAAATTATTATCAAGATTAAATATTAAAATAAGACAACATTTTTTACTAATCGTAATGGTATGATTTTGATTTTGGTAGCTTTTGGAAAATTTTAATAAAAAACTAATGTTTTTTTCAAAATGAAATTATGTCTGAAAGTTAATTAGGTTAAATGGTTGTAATAAGGATTCACTAGTTAGATCATTCAGTATTACTAATTTGTCTGATTTATGAGGTTAAAATATCACCTTTTTAGAACAAGAAGCAGATATATTATAAATAAATTTTTAAAAAATTGTTCAGAATAAAGATTACTTATTAAATAATTGACGGTTGTGATACCTACTATTCGAAAATAAAGAGGATGTTGCAATACAGAAGAGGTTTTTCCTATGAAGAGAGAATTCTTAACAGTAGGAGGATTGATAAACTTTTAGAAGAATGAAATCAACATCTATAAAATCTGTGAAAATAATAATAAATAAATAAATTTATATAAATTAAATGGAAGTAAAATAGTTTATGAATAAAAAAACACTTTTCATTATGTGTAAATTTCATTGCATACTTCAACTAATATTATGAGGGTAAATAATAATTGTTTTAATTTATTAATATTTTGAAAATTCAATCATATTATTTTACTATTTTTGCAATCAATGTAATCATTTCGCAATTATTATATCATGTAAGTAAAATGTATAAGTTATCATTTTGTATTTTTTAAATCATTCAATTTTATTTTTATATGGCTTTCCCTTTTTGATGGATCAGTTGGCAGATTAACTGGATATCTATTAGCCATATGATATTTACGAGATTCCAAGACAGTAGTGCTTGCCATCATCTGTAATCATCGGTACCCAATAGTTATAAGTCATACTCACTCTGAAAGTAAGCACTAGGAATAACTTTCAGAGCTTAAATTAAACCATGTGCTAGTAACATTATTTTGAGAAATTAAAATTTTCATCTAAAAAGAACTAAGTTTAAATAAAAAAATAATAATTAGAAAAACTTATCAATGAATACATCAAAAATAGTATATACTTATTCTATGCACTCTTTGTATAAATTTTGGTAGAGTAAAAGCATTTATTTGAGACATTTATATCCAAAAATTAACACTCAAAATAGTTATTGAGTGTGTTTAGATGACATAATCATTCATTGATTATACAAATCCACCATATACTTTTCTTCGTGGCCGATTAAACCGCCAAAATTAATTATCTATGAAAATAAAATTCTTCAGTTAAATTTGATATTTTTATTTTCAAGTTAAATATTGATTTTAATTTTTAATTATTTAAATATTCTTAATCCTGATATAAATTATTAATAATTTTTATTAAATGATTTTTTTAAATTGAAATTTTTAGAACTTGATGTAATTATTTTATTTGGAAATGTTCAGTAAAAAATGTGTTACTTTCCTTCTTTCATGAATAAATCGTTTTTAATTTTGTTTTAAATATATTTCAAATTTACAAAAAAAAATCACACTAGAATTTATTTTGATAACCTTTTCGCTGATACAAACGGAATAATTTTTAATAAAAATTATTTTTATGCTAATTATAATATTATTAACTGTTTATTATTTTGATGGTTTATTTAACTGCATTTATTATTTTGCGGCCTTTGAATAAATAAATTGTGTTACTCCCCTTTTTACACATTTAAATTATGTAAACACAATTTACATTGAAATTCCCTATGCAAACAAACTGAAAGCACGTTTATTACAAACATTTGGCTTATCGACAAAATATCTCTTTCATTTAAAAATGCGAAATATTCGCACCTTATTTTTTTCGTTCGTGAAAAATTGTTCAAATATTTTTTTTAATTGAACAAGTTTATTTTAAAATTTTAATAGATAAGTAATTTATTTAAATTAATAACATAAGGTGCTTTTCAATGAACTTGTACTTGGATCAACTGTCAAAGTATTTCGTAGAGACTGTAAATTTCTTATTCTTTAAAACAAACATTTGTATTCTTTAAAAGCCATACGGAAGTTATTGAACAAATTTTTTTCAATATTTGCATAATAAGAGCACATTAAAAAGAAATTTATTTAATACTAATATAAAAATGATCAAATGTTAGACTATAAATTTTAATTTAATAAACATTTTTAATTCAAATATAATTATTTTACTGATTTCTACATAAAATATTTTTTTTATTATAATTAATTATAAAATATAATATTATATAATAAAAATATTATATTATATAGATATAAAATAAGTGATGATAAAAACATACTAAATATGAAAACATAAATTATTATAAAATATAAAATAGTATACATACTTCATTTTATTAGATACGTTTTTACACTATTCTACCCGAAAAATAATAATGAAAATAAAAGAATATAATTAAATGAATTTTTCGCTGAATAATAATTACAATAAAATATATAGTTAGATGTATTCTTTCATCTTAATCAAGGGATAGTTGTAATTGTTCTTCATTTTTTGTGAGAACTTGTTATATGGGTAACTTATACGAACCAGTCAGACATGCTTCCACGTCGTGTCTATGTGAAACTTGAACGATGGTTTGAGTCTGTCTTTAGGTGAAAGTGTCAGAGAGCTAGCCGAAATACTACTCAGAAATGCCGACAGTAAATTCGTAGTGCCAGTGAGCTTGAAATTCACTGACACGGCTAGCTAATATACTGGATGTGAATGCTGTAGGGATTATCGGAGGCACTCGAGTTTGAGAACAGCAGGAAAGGACGAGGAACCTTCGGTCTATCTTAAAATTGAGGCCTAATGAATCAATCAGTTTGAGAAATGATACTTGGAATCTGACTGAACATGATTGTGATGAAATTCTCTTCAGTTAAATGATTCGAGTGGCACAGTATGAAAATACCATCAGTGTACCAGAATCTCCTAATACCTTAAAATTCAGAGAGTCCCATTTCTTGAAATAAATTATTTTCTTTAATTTCTAAAAGAATAAAATGAAATATTCAGATTGTTCTCTTAATCAAAGACTTCTCGATTATCAATACAATTGTCAAAACGTTAAAATTCATTGTTAAGGAAATAAAAATAAGGAAACAATCGGTCTAGAAATCTTTACCAATAGATAAATTAATTAATAAGAAGCAGAATTTGTTTAATCGAATCAATTGATTAATTGGTGTATGATAGTTTTTGTAATCTTATGATAATAAATAATACGTTTGTAAATTTTGGTGTTACGCTTGTTTTCGTAAATACATGTTGTGATCCTTTTTTATTTTCATTTTATACTGTGCGATTTTTCGATCCCTTTCGATCGAGGATTCATCAATCACAAAAAGATTTTTCTCTTAGAATAAATTGTTAAAGGAAATTATCGGTTTAAAAGAAAACAAACCCAAAAGAAATCGTAAAGAAAATTTATTAAAAGACAAACAAAATTTTTGTTTATTAAAATACCTATAAAAATTTAAATCTAAATAAAAAGTAAGATAAAAAAATTGAAACTGATAAGTTTTTTCGCACGTCGATTAAATGATAATTTGATGATGAAAATTGAAACTGCGGTTCATATATGGTTTCGTTTTACGGTAAATAATAATTTTATAGATTAAAAAAATTAATTAAATTTATTAAGACTTTGAGTTTGGATTTTCTGTAATTATTTAAATAAACTAAAGTTTTATTTGTCGTGTTCTAAATTTTACTTAAAATATTTTTGAGCTTCTATTCTTTTTAAACCCACGATTTTCTTTTACGCTTTCTTCATAAAAAAGAATGTCTTTGTAACATTTAGTACTTTTAGATGAGTATAAGCTTGCGTGTCACTAAAATTAATATGGAATTTTATTGGTCGGTCTAAAGGTGTAAAAAATTAATTAAAAATAAATAAAAAATACACCGCACCAAAGTTAATAAAAATAATATTTAATTCGTAAATAAATGATGTACCAAAACTATTTCATGAATTAATAATTAATCATATTTTAAGTGACCAATTAAATTATAAATTACTTTTTGCTATTAGTATTTTTTTAAAAAAATATATTTGATGTACACGAATAAATATTGGAAAAAATGCCCAGATAAATTGTTAATAAAAACAACTGTCAGAAGATATTCGAAATAAAAATAAATATGTGACAAAGTTATTTAATTATATAGCTTAGAAAAATGATTATTTTGAATATTAAACGACTTTCCACATATCTAAAATTTATTTATATATAGTGTGCAAAAAATATCTAACCAAACTGGAAACAAGCTAACTTCACAAATTAATTAATGGACAAATGAAAAAAAATCAATAAAATAAGAGAAAATTAAGTTTTATATTAATATAATACTAAATGAAAACAAAACTTAATGTGGTGGATTAAATAACATTGTTTATCCGAAGTTACATTTGCGATGGATTCAAGTCTGTTTATATTTGAGTGGAATAAAATTATTTTTCTTGAGACTCGTTATAGCAATTAATTATAAATTACAATAAAATTTTAATATATAATATTAATAATAATATGTTAATACTATATTACTTCATTTTTGTAAGTTCAACAACAAGTGGTCTAAACATCTGGAGGCTTTTCTAGTGCTTAGATAAAAAAACATAAAAAGCATGGGTGATCTAATCTATGTTTAGCTTACGTGTTTATAAGTTTTCAATCGTAAAATTAAATATTTTGTAATAATTTGTGTTCAATGTATTAGCTAGTAAATCAAAAAATTAAATTTTTTATATCCATTCTTTATGCAGCCAGAACTCTACTTATCAAAGAAAGTTTTTAAAATTAAAAAAAATTTAATTAATAAAACAAAAGTTAGTATAAACTACTTATAATTTATAAGTAGATATCTTGCAATTAATATTGTTCGAGAACTTCGAATTTTCCGTTTTTTCCCATTTTGGGATCTTAAAAATTGTTTCGCGATCAAATTTTACATAATCATTTATTATCATCGAGAATGAGTATGTGTACAAAGTTTGAAGAAAATTGATTAAGTAAAAAGCCTTCAAAAACAGGTGTCTAAATTCCATTGGTAAAATATATACCTATATAGAAAGTAAGCTAATAGAAAGAATGGAAAAAAAAGTTTTCAATTAATCAATGGCTAGAAATTAAATCATGGGCATATGTAAAAAATTGCATCACCAGTCAAGAAAAGTCATCTTAAATGGCGGACAGAAAGGAAAATCTTATCACAAAATATACAAGGATTTTGGAGTTTCAAAGATAGTTGTATGTCAGCTAGTGCAGCGATTCAAGCAATATGGATCCATTAAAAACTTCAAATAATCTGGAATATTACGGAATAAATTAATCTGGAATAAATATCTTGAAATATTACGAAGGACAAACTATTTACGATTATGTTTCTCAAGTAATGATGTTGGCATCAAATATCGACGATCTGACCAAGGCGGCCTTTATGGCTGGATTGCCGTTCGAGTTGCAATTGAATTTAGAGCAGGCCGGCGATCAAGATTTAACTGAAATGGTTGAATATAGTCGCAGGTATTTAGGAATTAAAAAATGTGTCACACAAAATTCAATGTCAGCGGTACAAAACGTTGGTGATGGCAAGATCGTTTCTAAAGAACGAGGTGAGGTCAGCGGCGGTAGAAGGAGTTCCTTTACAAAACCCCGTATGCCACATGACGGAAATCTGGCACAAACAAGGGTAAACCGTTATGGAAATTCTCAGCGGCTATCTAATGGACAAATAATTTGCTATAAATGTAAGCAAGTTGGACATATTGCAAAATATTGCAAGTCGGGAAACGGACAGGGGAGTTTGTAGGCGCCGGCTCTCTTCCTCTGACATTTCC
>MQRK01173472.1:430-10519 GCA_001938485.1 Girardia tigrina
ATCGGGTATGCTTTCAATTCACTTGTTTGATTTTCCTTATCTATTGTTTTTAGTTGTGATACAATGCTGCCCCCCTGATATGGATGATCAAAGACGATCCTGGGACCCATCTTTTTTATCTGTAATGATTAAAATAAATGTATTATTCTCATGTGTCTTTCTTTTTATATTCCTTTTCTTAATGTTTATAATTATATGTATTTTATATTATGTATTTCATGTCTTGACCGCAACATTCCTCCGGGTATCTCGACCCGAGATTTTACAACAAAATAAAACATAAAATATATATGATGGGTGAAGTAATACAAGATACAAGACAAGTGTTAGCAATGTTGAAGCAAGATTGTACAGATACACATTCACACATTCAATAATTATAGTCATGCATTATGTCAATGTTTATTTCGATCACACAGAATCGTCATATTTACATTGTTATATTCGCTCACTTTTCTGTTAGTAGCTGGTGATACAATAGGGATCGACCAGCGCTAACCTCACTTGGGGCGACATCAAACTCGTTGTCCTCATCGGTGGTCGGATCTCAGCATATCTGCAGTCATTTAGCTCTGCTATTTCCCATTTTACGGCGAGGGGTTCGTGCGGCATCGGTTCTGTCGCAAGAACGTCGCGTAATCCTTTCTCAATTCGCGCTTGCGCATCATCCTCGATCTCTTTTATTAGTTCGGGAATTAGATTGTCTGGACCCTNNNNCCCGCCGGTCAGCTTTTTGGTTCTGGCTTTTCGCTTTCTTCGTTGCCATTGTCGGTAGCACAGGCAGATGTTGATGCAGAATGAGAGGAATATGCCAGTAGCTGCAAGAACGATTAATATAATAAATTTACTTGTTAATGCCGCTGTTTCTTTTGTCCTTTTTAATGATTTAGCCGTCGAATTTTGTGTCAATTCGGTACTGGTTGTTGTTGGTATTGCAGCTCTTTCAGTTATTGACTCGATTATCAGTGGTCTCGTTCGTATTGCCGGCTTTACGTGTGGAAATAAGTACTCCATTGGTGTCAGCAGTTTATGATTCTGATCGTAAATTTCGTCTTCGTGTTGTGGTGGTACAGCTCGCACTTCATCGCCCGTTATTAGATATTCTTGGTAATACGCTGCCACATAATCATCATTGTACTTCGTGGTGTACATCGCCATGATTCTGATTGGTATTCGTTTCGGTATGCCCAAATATGTTCGGCATTCTGCGATTAATGATCTGGGTCGACGTCGGAACGCTTGTCGATATCTCCTGTCGAATGTTTTACACGTGAGGATCATGCTGTCCTTTAGTCTGTTCGCCTGTCCGTTGGCTACGTCTTGGAAACTTCTCAATCCTTTGATGTGTTCTCGTAACACAGGGTGGTATTTGAAATAATATTCTCGATATAAAGTTGACTTCATGCGTACTTTTATTGGGTAATATAACGTGTAGTTTTGTATTACGAATTCAATGTGTTTCTCGATCGTAACCGTTTTCTTGTCTTTATGGATTGATAATATTCCCGTCCTGACTAGGTCGGATGACATTCGGCAATACACCCACGTGTCGTTAGCGTGGTGAATTTCCTGTTTGTTGTTTGTTGTACATAGAACGATCATTGATTGATAACTGTTAGGATCCACTCGCCTCACTCCGAGCCGTTGCGTCGTACATCTGATTTCGTACTCGCCGATTCTTGTTCGCGTATGTGTTTATCAATATTGTAAGAATACAAATTTCCGTTCAACTAGTTAATTATGGTTAGTGAACCGAAATTAGTATTCCTAACTAGAACGTATTTTTGCTGTTTTTACACCAAAAATAATAAATGATATCCTAAACAGGTTAACTGTACCGGAAATGGGTAGAGTGAACTTGCTTTATCTTTAACTAATCGTAATTATAAAAATAAATCAACTAATAAATGGATTTCAACCAAAACAAATATAATAATAAATACAGTATCTGAGTCGTAGGTCAATAACAGGAATTGTCAAAAAAATGTCGTTGGATAAACAGTAAAATAATTACGCGATCAGAAATTGGTGAAATCAGCGTCTGTTAAAGCTGTTGGTTGTCATCAGTTTCATTTTCATAATCGTCGTTGGTAAGCATACTATTTTAAATTTCTATTTATTTTTTAATTGATTTTTTGAATTATTGAATTTCATTTTTAATTTCTAATTTTTTTTAATTATATAATACAGCAAATTATTATTTTCTTTTCTTTATTTGTCTTTCTTTCTCCTGACTTCCTTTTTTTAATTTTCTGAACCATCTTTCCGTAACATATTTGTACGTCTCGATAGATAACAGGAATAACGCGAAATAAATGAAACAAATAAATAAGTAAATTAACATATCACGAAGCAAATGAACACATCACGGAATAAATATAACATGAGTCGTACAGAATCAAAAATTTTCACCGCAAGTTTGAAAGAAAATATTACATAATCAAAAGATATTAAAAAAAAATGAAAGTGTAGGAAATCTGTAAGATATCTTAAAATCACATACACACATCACCAAAAGAACAACAAAATAAATAGGGCACTACAAATATCTTCACGCTCTCTGTTCTCCGTCAATTTCTGTTCTTCGTATCTGTTGATACTGTATAATTCAGTCATCTTCGGTAATAATTCGTATTGTGGTAAGTCGTATTGATATAACGAATAAGTTGAGTTTAGTAGGCCTCGAGATTTGGTCGTCGTTATCCGTCCTTTATTGATGGTGCATTCCTGGTAAATGGTGTTGTAATCCACGCTGTCGATTTTTCTTGTTATCAGCACCGATAATTGCGCCCGATTATCTCCGTGTACATTTCTTAAGTTTAATCGGTACTTTCCCATCCCGGCATTTGGTTCCCATTGTCCGCCATATCCTTCCATGAAATTTACCCATGCTTTCTCGTGTTCGCTCAAGCTGGCTGTGTATAACACTTCGTCGTCTATTATTTGTACGGCGTGCTGATGATGAAATTTCTTTAGGTTGAATGTACTTTCGGGGTATAATAGTTTTATTAGCCATTCACTGCTCAGATAGAAGGGTGTCATATCCCATTCTATTTTGTCATCGTACACGATCACTCTTGTGTACCAATTTATCGCAAGTGCTCGGCTTTCACTTGTGGGTACTCTTGCGGGTACTACTTGTAACGCCACGATTACTGTTGGTGTTGCCATGTTCTGTGGTGAAGTCATTTCTGAGCAATGGAATTCATAATCCGTTGTCTTGGCCAAACAAATCCATTCTGGTATTCGTGAGTCTTGTAATACTAATTCCGCTTTTGATTTAATATAGGTTCTCCCGTACTGCACTTTTATTGTTCCCCACATAAAATGGTATTCCACCGCTTCGTTTTTTGGAATAGTTTCGATTGTCATTATAGTTGCCATCCCGAGCATCAACGTGGTTGGGTTCATACCCTTTCCTTTGCCGTGTCGGAGGTTATTTCTGTTTGAGTATTTTAAAATAGCTATCATGATGCCGACACTAACTACTGCCACTATTATTGCGCTTGCTATGATTCCGTTTATTACTTTTTCTTCTATGCTGCTTCTGGCTGCTTTCGGATTCGGACATGTTGTTGAGTTTCGGAAAGTTTGCGGCTTTGTCTGTGTTCTTTTCTGCTCGAGCCATTGTTGTACTAATTGATCTAATGATTCTTCAGCATGTTTTATATCTTCCTTCGTCAGGATTGCTTCAGGTATAGATAAATTATAGGTTTTATACAGATAGTTTTCCAGCTTCGGTCCTTTTCTGGAGTGTACAGTTTGGAATGGATTGGGTTTGTGCACTCTGTACTCGTAATATTGTGCTGTTCGATTGATATCTGATCTGGCGGGGATTAATATTGAGTATTCCCGGATTATTGCAAGTTCGTTGTTCCTTTTCTTTTTGTTCATGGATTGTTCGCACACTCCGTATATGATGCCTTCGAAGTCCTCACCCACTTGAAGGTGTGACAGTTCCTGATGCTGTCGTTGTCACCGATTAGTGCACGTCACGTATAGTGGTCCTTGTATTCTTTGATGCTTGATTACTTTATCGGTATTGTTCTTTGCTAGACGTCTCAAAGTTGGTAATAACTGTTCCTCAACGGGATAATACAATATGGAATTCACGATCCAAAACTCGGCATAATTGTCTCCCTTTAGACTTCCTATTTGTACTCGAAAGCGGTTTGCTTGACTAGATGGCATCCATATTTGCGCTTTACGTTCGTATTTGATTCCTCCAATGCTCTTGATGATTTCTTCTTTGTCGTCGTTAGTTGCAACGATCGTCAGTGTTCTGCGGCTCTGGGTTGTTTCTATTATGATGTACCAACTGTTCCAGATGATGTGAAGATCTCTAAAGGTCTTCCATCGCATCTCTATCACCGTTTGACATACCTCTCGGACTTTCACAGGTTCCATCCATTGTTCAAATAGTTGATAGCCTTCAGCTTCTGCTCCTCGCGGCCAATCTCTGGGGTGCAGTGTTAACATTCGTGTCCCCTGTATTTCGTATACTTCAAGACGAAAATTGACTTCTGTCCGATCTTCAGATTGAGCGTTTATTACTTTGTTGTACAAGGCGATTAGGTATTCGCCTTTGGCTTGTTGTTTAAATCGCTTTATCGTGATATTTTTCTTTTGTTCGTCTAGTGTCTTTGTCGTGCCGCATGGTCCTGCTCTGTATGCCATTCTCGCGATCTCATCTTTCTTCAATGTCAGGCGTATTTTTATTGTGCCATTATTGATTGTGTCCTCGATTTCGATCCTTTTTATTCGTTTTGTCTGCTTGACCTCGGTATAGGCCAGTATTTCCCTCTGGATTTGTTGTAAACACTCTAGATTGTTTCTGTGCTCTCCTTTTCTGGTGAGTTCGTATCCTCCAATGCTTATCAGTTTCCATTTGGTTTTCTTTGTTAGGATTGCAATGTTGATAATTGTCGGAGTTTGAAACATTATCTTCAGATTGCGTTTGTCTACTTGTTCGCAGTAGTTTCTGTTCTCGGTGGCCTTATATATGAGTATTTTCTTTTCGCCTCGTCCTGGTGTATTCATGAATATTTGTTGGCCTCTTAGCCACAGTTCGCTTCTTCCAACTCGTATTATTTGTACAGTTTCCGTTGCTTTTGCATGTCCGACGATCATTATAATGGTTAATACAAACAACAATGCTGTCGCTGCGGGAACGAATATTTTTAATCCAATGTGCCACATTTTCTCTCGTCTTGCCCTCAATCTTTCCTGATTTATTTTTTGTTGTTCTGCTTGACTCTCTGCCACTTGGCTAAATGGATAATTACTCATATTGTAAGGTTTGCTGGTTGATGGAAAAGACTTCGATGGCTCTCCCGGTTCCGAATAAATACCGTCCTCGGTATTCTGTGGCGCTGTAGGCGGTTGCATTAGTCTGACTAATCCATATTGTCCGTATGTGGAGTCGCCATATACACTGAACGATGCATCTCTTGGCACGTTCTGTAGCATATTCACTTGCCTGTTTCGAAGTACATATCTCGGTTCTACAACGTGTTTCGTTTTGTCGTCTTTGCTTTTATTGATCGTTGTCGACTTTTGTTTGTCTTCATTTCGAATTTTCGTTCGATTCGCTTGTGGTCGTTGTATGTCTTCAGACTTCCGGTTTATCGGTTTACATTTGTTCGCGTGTACATACACAAGCTTTTTCATCGGTTCGTTTTCCAAAATTGCTTTTATATTCGTTGGAGTTACTGCTACTACTTGAAATGGTCCTTTATATGGTCGTCGTAACTTCGATACCGTATCAGGTACAAATTCTGGAATGTTTATCATAACTCGATCACCAACTTTTAGTCCGTGTGGCTTGGCACTTTTGTCATAATTATCTTTCATCGACTCTTGGTGGAACTTGATCTTTTCACGGACGTCCTTCCATATTTCAGGTAACCTTTCTTGGATTAGTGCTAATTGTGTCTTGTCTTCCATATATTGATATAGATGCGGTTGAAGTTCAATGTCGATTGGCAAATTACACTCTCGTCCGAACATAGCTTTATATGGTGATATTCACGTTGCCTCGTGAGGAGTTGCTCGTATTGCCATCATTATGAAGTTCAATACTACATCCCAGTTTGTTTGATATCTGTTCGTGTAACACGATAATATATTTATGGCTGTTTGATTTGCTCTCTCAGTTTGCCCGTCACATTGTGGGTGATAGGGTGTAGTCCTGATCTGTTTTACCGCCATCTGATCGTTTATTTCTTTAAATAGGCCGGACATAAAATTCGTTCCTTGGTCCGTCAACAGTTTCTTAGGCGTTCCATATCTACAGCAGATGTTATTTATATATATCGTTGCTACTGTCGTTGCTTTTTGGTCTGGCATCGCGAACGCTTCGCAATATTTTGTTAACAAATCGGTTATCATTAGGATGTATTTGTTTCCGCTCGTTGTTTCCGGTAATGGATCTATGACGTCCATCGCTATCGTTTCCATTGGTGAACTCGGCACCGGTATCGGTTGCAGTGGTACTTTTATCTTGGTACCCGTTCCTCGTCTGCTGTTACATATGTCGCAGTTGTTGATATATTCGTTTATTTCCTTTCTCATGAATGGCCAGAAGTACTTCTGCTGTATTCGATTCAATATTTTCCTCGCTGAGAGGTGTCCTCCAAGTGGACCTGAGTGGTACTGTTGTAACAGATGATTCCGTAGACTTTTGGGTATTACTACTCGAAATTCTTCATTAAAATGTGCCATTAAATATTCTCCGTCTAGCTTATATCGAAATAGATGTCGGTTTAAGTGTTTCTTCATGTCTTTGTCACATTCTAATTCATCTATTGATTTTCCATTCATGGCCTTTTTGATAATCTTGATTTCCTCGTCGTTCAGTTGAGCTTCTAATAGATCGAGTGGGTCAGTTCGGCATGTGTACAGTAAGTTCACGATTCCCGCCGTATTTTCTGATATTCTCGACATGAAGTCGGCATTTGCATTTGCTGATCCCGATCGGAATCTGATGTTGGGTGAATATTTTTGTAGTTTCATTGCCCATCTCGAAAGCCTATCGTTTGTGTCTTTGTGGTTTATGATCAGTAGATATTATTATTTCGTGCCCTAATAACAATTGTCTGAAGTGTTCTATTACCAATACTATGGCGTAAGCCTCTCGCTCCGTTACGGTATATTTCTTTTGACTGTTATCAAACTTTTTACTGTAATAAGCTATAGGGTGTTCTTTGCCTTGATCGTCGTATTGACTCAATACAGCTTCTGCTGCATATCCGCTTGCATCGGTTGCTAAAACAAACGGCTTCTTAAAATCTGGATGTACCAATAATGGTGCTGTTGTCAGCTTTTCCTTTAATGCTTCAAATGATTTATCTTGTTCTTTTCCCCATATAAATCCTCGGTCTTTGTTCACAAACAATTGCATCGGTTTTACTAGTTCTGCATATCCTTTGATGAACTTTCTGTAGTAATTTCCCATTCCTAATACTCTTTGTACTTCTTGAATACATGTAGGTGTGGGTGCATTTCTCAGTTTCTCCACGTTTCTGGGGTCTGGCTCTTTACCTTTTGCTGACAATACATGCTCTAAAAATGCGACTCGCTTTGCTAAAAAGCTACATTTTGAAGGTTTGATTTTCAATCCCCATTTTCTCATTCGCAAGAATACGGCTCGTAGTGCCATTAAGTGTCCTCTTACCGTTGGATCGTGAATCAGAAGATCATCTAGATATACGCAAACTTGACATATTCCGTGCGTTGTGTGGTTCATGCATCTTTGAAATGTTGCTGGCTCGTTGGTTAATCCGAATGGCATCCTTTTGAATTGGTATAGGTCTTTTCTTTGTCCTCCTCAGCCATTGCTATTTGCCAGTATCCGCTTTTTAAGTCCATTGTTGAGAAATATTTCGCTCCTTGCATTGATTGTAGCATGTCGTTGATATCTGGTAACGGAAACGTATCCTTTTTCGTCTTGGCATTCAATTTTCGATAGTCGATGCAAAATCTAGTTGATCCATCTTTTTTCTTTACTAATACAACTGGTGATAACCATGGTGAGCAACTGGGCTCTATTACTCCAGCTTTCAACATTTTCTCTATTTCTTTATCGCATGTTTCTTTCTCACTGTGCGCGTATCGATAGCACTTTTGTTTAATGGGAGTATTATCTAACAAAGGAATCGGGTGTCGAACTGCATTGCATTCTGTCAAGTCGTAATAACTTTGGGCGAACACATCCTTGAACTCCATTATCAAATCAATTGCTTGCTGTCGTTCCCCTGGAGTTAATTCATCGTTGTCTATGTTTATATCTGCTTCGGTTAATTCATCTCCTTCTGATGGTTGGACAACTTCTATTTTGTCTAGATGAACAATATGTACCATTCGTGAATTTGGTTTGATTTTCATTTCATCATTGGTATAATTCGTGATCTGGATCGGTATTTCCCCTTTTTCATCTATCGTGGTTAAACTCGCTGCCGTTGATACTCCATATCCTTTGTCGAAATGTTCGTACGGTTCATATATCGCTTCTCCATGTATTTTAACTGGGCTGTCCACACAGACATACACGTGGGACCTTCTTGGTATTATGATTTCTTGTCTGGCTACTACATCAAAATTTTCGTACGGTACACCACTGCGGTGTAACAATCTCATTGTCGATAGATCCAAAACCCCTTGTGGTATCAGTTTTGGCAATAAATCGGTTCCGATCAGTACTGGGACGTTGATTTCTTTCGCTATATTTACATTTGCATCTATCGTTACACCTTTATAGCTTATTTGGCATTTGAGTTTTCCCTTGAAAGATATTGTATCTCCGTTTACACCTACTGCAGTGTTGTCTTCTTCAGGCAATATAATATTTTCATATTCTTTCGGCATTATTACATCGAATCTCATTACTGATACATTCGCGCCCGTGTCGATCAGGGCTTCCATAGATCTGCCGTTTAATTTCACTTTTATCTTCGTTAAAGGTCCGTGACCGTCTCGATTTGGGTCCGCTGACGTCATCAATATGGATGCTGTTCCGGACTTGACATAATTCGTCGGTAATCCTGGAGTTGTTAGAGTTTGCGTTTCTATTCTTGGCGGTGGTAACGGTGGCGGTTCTTCCTCGTCTTCATTCGGTATTAATGGTATTTCTCCATGTACTTCATTTAACTCGTCATGACTAGTATAAGTTGGCGGTCTTACTCTCGGCAATGGAACTTCTGTCATTTGTCTTTTCATGTGATCTAGCGTCACTTGTGGTCTCCGATATGGGTGTCGGAAATGTTCTTGTACTTGCCGTTGCTCCTGTCGGATTTGTTCGATCTTTTTCCGTATTCCTTGGTCATTACTTACCGTCGGATCTAAGTTTGCTACTGTGCTTTCTAATCGTTTTACGAATTCCTTTAGACCTTTCTCCACCACAGACCCTTCCGAGTTTCCAAAGTTTGTCATTTTTAATCTGCATAATCTGTCCCGGTAAGCTTCCCAATCTGTCTTTGAGATTTCTGTTTCTCCGCCGTTTGGTGGTGGTCTTCTGTCATTGTTGTTGAACGCTTGTCCAGCACTCATATCTACTGGTGCGAACATCGGAATTATAGGTTTGTCGGTCGTGTCCATCTTATCGATTTTATGTCTCAAGAGCCAAATAGATTGTTCGTTCGTCATTGGTGGTAGATGTTTTAGTGCTTTAAACAGTTTCTTAATTTTCTCGATATCCCTGGAATGTCCATGTAAAACGAGTGTTTTAGCCACAAATGGCAATAGTCCGGCTGTCATTTTCCAATTGACCTTCCTCTCCTTTTTATAGATGTCAAAGCACGCTAACATTTGTGATATTATTGTCCTGCAGATCTGTACGATTAATATGATGCCCAGTAGACCTGCCATAGCTTGTCCGAATATGATGAATCGTCCCCACATTCTTTTCATCCTGTTCTTCGTAGCGCGGTGAAAGTGATCTGCCGAGAGCAGTGACTCGTAATTTGGTCGTCCTCCTGGTGTAAATTGTTGCATTGCGACGTTCACCATATCAGATAATATTTGTGCTCTCGTTATCGGAAAAAGTATGTGTTCTCTCGCCTTTTGTATATCTTCAGACGAATATATTCCTCC
>MQRK01173473.1:3553-17244 GCA_001938485.1 Girardia tigrina
TTTTAGATAGGTAAAATAATTGAATTAAATTTCTATATTAACAATATTTCCTAATGAAATCAGCTTTTCATTTTCTTTTTAAACATATCATATTTTTAAATTAAAGATCCCGTGAAAATTGGCTTTGCTGAATTTAAGAATTAATAAAATGAATTTTGATTCTTTTTTGTATTATGTAAACATTTAAGAAGGAGAAAAATAAGAAACTAGGTAAAACTTGTAATGGAAATGTCTGTTTTAAGATATCTTAATATGTAATAAAATTTAATTAATTATTAATTTGTTACTTTTAAGCATTCAAATACAAATCTATGAATAACGAATTTTATTGAACCGATTTTATCTACCAACATTGTTGTAGCATCGATTAATAAATAATCAATTTCTGTAATGGATAGATAAGTAAATGCCACTTTAAAATTTATTATTCCGATCTTTTGAGGTACCATATTTAAAACTAGCAAAATCATTTCAACAATGTTCAGTTTCTTCAGTATCCCTCTCTGTATCTCAACTTTGAAATATGGTAGGGATCAGTTTAAAGGTATTTCAGCTTTAGTAGCTGAAAAAAATGGAACAATTATCTTATCTATTTAAATTGCATCAATATCAGGTGTAATTATTATGCCGCATTTTTCAGGCTTCGATATCCGATAAATATATCTGGAAATATGTCAGGCATGAAATCAATTACATGCTTGGTTAAAATTGGACTAATATTTACCGATAACTTTAGCTTACCTTTATGACTAACAACCTGACAATAATCACATTTTACCTTTCTGATAGCTATTTTGTAATAGCTAACTTTTGGCTTATTTACTACCGACTAATTTTTAATAGTACTTCTTTGTAAGGTAGATATTTTGGTTTCGTGGTTTTAGCATTAATGTAAGACACAATTTGATCGACCAGATTCGGTTTGTTTAGTGTTTAGTGATCGCCATTGGCTTAATTTGGCTTTTATGATCTCTGAGATTGAATTTGTGCTTTGGCATTCTGATAAATCCATTTTCTGTAACAATTTAACAGATTTAAGGTTTGGACAACTTGTTTTCTTGTCGTAACCGCCACATTCATAGCAAATTATTGTTTTACAAAATTGATTGATGTTTCTGACTTTATTATATCTAAAATATTTTCGTTTCTCTTTCTTCTCGTTACCGAATAATTGATTATTTTTAAGGTTAAATATTTCATCATTCAGAAATTTCATTTTCGACTTTAGTTTTCGATTCTCCATAAATAATTCTGCAATCGATACACTTTTGTTCACTTTACACAATTCGTAATTATTTTCGTCACTTTTGTCACAGTCCTCTTCTTTCACAATCCAGAGAGCTTCGGATAGTGTTGTCAATTTGAGAATTTCGTAAGACTTTTGAGATTCGTTTTTTCAGCAATCAATCTTGGAACATTTTAACTACGGAATCAGCTTATTTGATATTTAACTTAAACGCTTCCAAATGTACTCTTTTTAAAAATTAAATTATGTTTCCTTTTGTTCTTGTCTCAATTGTAAGTTTTATAACAATTATATTATGAAGAGCACCAATATGACTTTTAAAATTTTTATTAACATAAGAAGTTTGAATATCCTCAAGACAATCATTGTTAAAGCTTTCGTACGATTGCATTCTAATTAATTGATTAATGACTGTAATCTTATTATCTGAGCAAATAAAGAATAATATAAATTGTTAAAATATTTATTAAAAATTTTATTGGTTAAAATTTTAATGGTTATTATTTATTTAAAAGTATTAATTTAATTTATAAATTTTAAAATTGTAAATAAAATTAATTAACTTATTTAAAATTTTACAATTATTTTCAATTAGAAATAAATATAAACATTACATATTTTCAGATAATAAGAAATCATCCATCTGGGTAGGAGAGACAATTCCAAATCAAAATACAACATTCGAACAGAAAATACATACAACATCAAACATTTAAAATATTCTTCACATCAATGACTTTAGATCTTTGGATGTATATTTTTTTGATTATTCATAGCCCTAGTTCACATTTGAACCGGAATCACATTCAATCTTAGCAATGAGATATTTCTCAAAATACGAAGAAAACAACTTTATTCTATTGTTTTCGTCTAATTTTGCTTCTTCGAATGATGGTAATAATTCTTTGACATTATTAATGTATTCATAAATTAACTTTTCCTTAAGATGAGTTTTTTCGAAGATAAACAATTTCTAATTCTTATTTCTTACATAAGATTTCTTCTAGATTTGTTCACGAAGCTATGTTATGGTCTTAAATTAAAGATGAATAAAATGTTTTATAAAATATTTATTAAGGAAAAACAATGTCCCAATAGTACTATTTAAACAATATAAATTCATATTTTTAATAATGTTTAATTTTTAATTGTTTTTAATAATTATCATAAATGACAATATGACGATTCGTGTTAAAATCAGATATTTATTAACTTTTTAACTACCAGCATTCTTATGCTTATGTTCCATAAAATCTTTTTATTTATTTTTTTGGAATGCAGTATTATTTATCAATTGTAGAAATAATATCTTCTTTTAATAGCAATTTTTTGTTCTTTCTTTCACGAGGTATTCCATTATCTTCTTTATTTCATAATTACACTTCTTATAAATATTCTTCTTTTAATTTAAACATTCATAGCTTCTTCGTGTATTGTTTGACACTGACAATTCACAAGAGTTTCTTGAAATTGAATCTACTTAGAATGTTTTTCATCTTTCCTATATTCCATTTACATATCCAAACAACTAAGAAAATTTATCCATGTCTGAAATTGTGATGATACTGAATTTTTCGTATGTAATATAAATTGGTATCAGTAAAAATCTTTTACCGTACAAGAAATGCTTAAAATGTTGTGTCAGATAATAAATTGCAAGCAACTCTTTTTGTGACATCATATCAAAGCTCTTGTTTGTTCATTTTATGTGATCCAAATGCAATCACTCTCTCTCTTCCACATGTGTTTTTCTGTGATAGCACTTCCCCAGTTATATGAAAACGTGCATTAATGCCCAGTATAAATTCTTTCGTAAAGTCTTGATATGCAGAGATCTGGATTTAAATCATTTTTCTTTTAATTTTCAAAAAGTTTCCTCCCATTTTAAGTCAATATTATATTATTTTCTTTTTTTCTGACTACACAAATCTTTAAATGCTTTTGAATATTTTGAGAAATCTCTAAAATATTTTCTATAGTAATTTGTCAGATCAAAGAAACTTCTCAAATGTTTTATGTATGATGAGTTCTGAAATATTTGACTGCTTCGACTTTTGTTTTGTATGTTTCTATGTCATTCTCACTGACGAAATATCCCGAAATATTTTTCTTTTTGTTAAAAGTTTACACTTTTTGAGTTTATTCTTAAATCTGCTCGGAATGTTGATGTTTTGTGTATTGTTTGCATGTTTGAATGTTGTGTGTTGATTTGGGATTGTGTCTCTCCAAATCAGATGGATGATTAATATTTTTTTTTCTTATTATCTGAAACTAATTTATTGAAATTTAGATTTTGTTCCGGATTGAGTAGTATATCCATATATATACTAGTATGATTAATTATTGGTATAATTAATTTTAAATTTTTTTTAAAAAAAAATAAAAAAAATACATGTTTATATTTCTAAAATTAAATGCGTATTGTTTGTGTCAAAAAATTAAATAAATTAAATTTTTGTTAATGTTGGTATCTGGACAATTCCAGTTTTTACGTTGTTTAAATAAAATTGATGGAAATTGTGAAAATTTGATTTTGAGATTTAATTGAGAAAAAAATTGTTCGACATTATTTTGTTATGAGTAAATTGAGTGCAATGAAATTATTTTTATCGAGAGTTTTCGAGATGAATGTAAAATCAGTGCCAATATTAAAAGGAACCGATTTATCTGGTAATCGATATTATGAAATTCTCTCCGACACGGAATTAACCATCGAATTTATCGAATCGAGTTTCAATTTGTATTTATTTGAATTAATTGACGAGAATCGTTCGGATGAAATAGAACTAATTGAATCGAAACTCGAATCTCTCAATCAATGCGCTAATTTCATTAATCTAATGGGATGCGCCAAACGAATGACTGGTTATGCGCGTCTCTTTCAACCTGATTTCAAGCATCTAATGGGCAACCTGGCATTTTTTTCAGAATCCTGAGCGAATCAAACAGTTCTATTCAGAACTGTTTCTAGAGATTTCGGTAGACGGTAATGAATATCACAATAACCATGAGAATGATCAGTCGATGGATTGCTCGTATATCGGTGGTAATGGCGGAAATAATGGTGCGAGATTCATGACGGGACACATTATTTGGCCTCTCTATTACCAGCACAACAATGTCACGACATGCAACAACAGATTTAATATTCAAATTTTTAATTTATCATTATTGTAAAACTTTAAATAGTTTCATTTAATTTTTGTAAATGTGTAAATATTTAGATCAAATTAATGTTTTTAAATAATTATAAAAAGTAATTTTATTTTAGCCAATAAAATTTAAAGTAAATATTTTAAATAAAATAATTCTTTTCAAATTAGTTCAGATTTTGGATGAGAAGTTTTAAACATGGATAGATGAATTTGAAGGAAGGCATTATTACGGATCGTTATAAAGATGATACAAATTGTAATTGCAATAAATGTTGTTACAAATGTGTGAGTTCTATTAACATTAATTTTCGACAGTAAATGTTTTATTTATTGTGCAAAAATCGAAATATCGTCCAAATGAAGTATTGCTTCTTTCAAATTCAACTCTCATTTGACTTTGACCATTATCTCTTGAAAGGTTACCAGGACTATTGCTTTCCCAGAAGACTATCATTTGAAACAATTTTGTTCGTCCTTTGTTGAGAATGCTGTATTAATCTTTGATTCTTCTTTTCACTCGATTTAATGGTATGCATTTCCAAGGTCAATCGTACTAAAATAATTCGTCTCATTTAACGTGTTCAGTATATCGGTCCCGTTTGCCGCAGGAAATGCTGGCCTGACAGTAATTCTATTCAACTAACAAAACTCCACGCAAACTAAAGTATCTTGTTTTTCTTTTTGCATATATTTACTAAGGGAATGTTCCATAGCTGTCGATTATATAATTATTTTCAAAATTTTTGATAATAACATTAAATTTTTCCAGAAAATGTTTTAGCGACCGATAAACATATGATTTAGATTTTCAAACTCATAAAATAAATATTATATACTTATAAATAACTTTTTTAATTTATTTAACTTAGCTTTTTTTAATTATATGAAAATATTTATTTTTAATAAAATTAATTTTATATAACAAAAAATTTAATTTCATTTTTAATACCTAATTTTAATATTCTTAATATAAATTTTAATATAAAAATAATTTTCTTAATAAATTTTAATTGGTAAAATCACAAATTTAATGTATTAATGTTCTTGTTTATTGGTAAACGTTCTTTTTAAAAATCCTCAGTTTTATAAGTGAAATATAACTAATAGTATTAACACATAATTTTTGATGAATTTTTAAGGAGTTAATCTGTCAAAATTATGACTATACTTTGTGTTATGACTATAAGTGTTCGAAAACAGTCACATCATTTGAGCATATAAAATATGTTTGAATTTTTCTTTAGTAATTGCAATCATTTTCAGACACTATGATGTGATAGACTTGTTAGAACTTATTCATAATGATTAATTCAATATCAATTAAAAATAAACTGTAGGATTTATTTTACAGTTATTCATAATTTTTTTAATTTTTACATTTTTGAATTTTAAATATTTTTTTTACAATTACTATTTCAAAAAAAATAATTTCAATAATGGGGAATTATTTTTCATTTAATGGTAAGATTTCTATTAAACATTTTTGTTTAAATATATTATTTTAATTAATTACTTTGTAACACAAATGTATTCATATTTAAATATCAGAATATAATTGGTAATTTTATTACGATAGATTTTTGATATTAAGTTTAAGTGTAAATTATTCAATAAATAAATATTATATTTTTCTTATCTTATTCTAATCATAATGGGAATGCTTTAAGGATGGAAACATTTTTTATGATCATTCTTTAATTGCTCTATGAATACATGTTGATCACGTGATAGTTTGTGAAATGTAGTGTGAAGCAATGAGATGTTTGGAAATACAATGTGTGCGTGTATTTGATATAGGTTTGAGGCCCCTAGCCCGTCTACTTTAAAAAACAGTCATTTGTACTGCGTACAACCTCAAATATTGTCTATCACCGTTATTGTTTCAATATTTGAGAGACTCTACCCGATCGAGTCAAAAATTATTCATTTTTTTATGCGAATATCATATTTACACAATTTTTTTGACACTGATTATATTATTCCTCGTAATAATGCCCATCATTTTCAATGACTCGAAGCTAACTTTCTGCCAATTGCTCAATCCCATGGCGGTGTCTTGGAGGTGAAAAATTCGTTGATTCCAGTTTTGATCTCTTCCTCTGAACCAAAGCGTCTCCCTTGTAATAAGTGTGAGAGAGACCGAAACAGATAATAATCAAAAGGGTTAAGATCCGGGCTATACACTGGGTGGAAAATGACTTCGATGCCTTGAATTTTCTGGTTCACCCTTCTCATAATGTATGAGCTGGAGCATTGACATGCTGTAGGATTGCTCTACTGCGATGCAACATTTCTGGGTAGCGAGTGCCCAAAGAATAATGAACTCGCTGTAATTGTTTAGCATAAAGGTTTCGATCGATGTCTCGACCATGAGGAGCAAGTTCTCAGTGCACAGGTCGATTTGAACGTTCCTGATCTTCAAAACTGTTATTTCTCTGAGTAAAACGACGAAACCACCACTGAGCAGTATTTTCCTTGCGCACATCTTTGCCTTCCATATTTCAGATTTCTCGAGTCACAGCTACTGCTATTAGACCTTTTTTTCTATCATTTAGTAATAAGACACGAATTACTGTTTTTCCTTCTAATTATTCTAAAATCTCAAAAATAAGGTAATGAAGTTTCAAGATTTAACTTTTAAAGTGTATTTTGATTCACTTTTGTATGGGTTTTTAAATAATATCAAATGTTGAATGTGAATGTTATACTTAAATTATCTTGTACAACAAAAACTTTAATTCACTAAAATACATGAATTACTTTTGACTCAACATGGTGCAGCGGCTACTGAACAAAGTTCGTAATACTCAGAGTGTCTGTATTTCCAGGTTAAAAATACATTATAAGCATAGGTAAAAAGTTAATTCATGGATAAAGTGTCCTTAAGACAGTTCTGTCTGTATTTTACATTTATCTAAAAACATCTGTGATCTATTACGCAGATCACGATCGACTGTATTTCCATACCCTATATAAGAAGCAGTGGGTAATTTAGGAAGTATTCCTTAATAAAATAATTCCATGGTTTTTCTCATTCATAAACCTTTCATTTACTCTATTTTAACTTAATTGTGGTATATATTTTAAAGTATCCTTTTATGTGAAACGCTTTGAACTTATTTTTTATTTACTAAGTTCAAAAAAATATCTTTTTGATCTAATATTTTGTTGAGTAATAAAGTAAATGATTTTTGGGCATTTGTAAAGTTAATTATACTTTTTTTACTAAATTAGACCTAAATTTAGTTTAAAGTAACGTTTTAAACTATAATCAGACATTTTTCCACCATAATCTTTCATTTATTTAACGTTAATATATTGTCTAAAATAAAAAAATMCAAATGTGCAAATAATTTGTTCTACAATATTTTTCAGATATTATTTTAAAAATATGGAGAGCTTCAAAAAGTGCCTTGAGGATATCAAATTAAACAGATTCAGTTGTGATACTTATAATAAAGAAATAAAAACGTTCATTAATTTTTATGATGAAAATGGTCGAACGCTTTTACATTGGGCAGCTTTTCTTGGAAAGAAGAATGAATTATTCAGTCTTTTACAAAACGGAGCAAATCCATTACTTATTAGTGAGAATGAAGAAAATTTTCAAGCAATTCATTTTGCTGCTGTAAATAATCATATCGACTGTATTCAAATATTACTCGATTTTGGAGTGTCGATTGAGTCTTGTGATATGTTTCGTAGAACACCGTTGAGTGTTTCCGCGTTCTACGGCCGAATTATTTCAAGTGTTTTTCTTTTGTCGAAAAAAGCTAACATGGAACATCAAGATCTCAATGGAAATAATCCCCTTCATTTTGCTGCTTTAAGTGGAAATAGTGATCTTTGTCAGATTTTTCTTTATTCTGGAATTGATATTCATATCAAAAATGATTTCGGAGAAACCCCATTCCATTTAGCTTGCAGAAAAGGATCAAAACGTTTAATAAAATCGCTTTTATCAAAGGATCGTCAGTTGTTACGAGTGATTGATAATAAAGGCATCAGTCCAGTTGGACACGCGAAATTTAATCAAAACGAAATCGCTCTAAAATTTCTTCAAGGAGAACTAAAAAAAATGAAATTTTTAAATTTTTCTCTAAAGAAAACTGATTTGCTTTATGGTCGTGGCGGATCAAAATATCCGCTGGTGTTTGTGGTGGCGATGATTTTTTTCTGGGCCATTCCGTTTTATTTGAAACATGTGCTTTATTTAACGTATGGCGATTGGCCGATTTTGAACTGGATCTTGATTGTCGATTGTTTTGTATTTATGTTTAATTTTTATGCGGTCAATTCAATTGAGCCTGGTTATTTGCCGATGTACACGAAAGAATACGATGACATTTTGAAAAACGTTTCGTTGAAGATTCATAATGAATCGGAGGTATTCCAGGAATTTAGTCGATTATGTCATACGTGTCGGACGGTGAAACCGTTGCGGTCATCTCATTGTGGGGTTTGTAAGCGTTGCGTCCGGCATAAAGATCACCATTGTCCTTATGTTTACAATTGTATTGGGTTTAGGAATCGGCAATTTTTCCTCTGTTTCCTGATTAGTTTATGGATTGGGTTGAGTGTAGGAATCGCTTTTGCATTAATTTTATATTTCCAATTCGATTTTCCATTTCAAATTCATGAATATTTTGGAATGTGTTTGATGGGAATGTTCTATTTGTTTGTCAATGTGATTATGGGCGGTACAGTTTTGGGAGCGCTAAAAAATATCTCATCTAATGAGGTTGGTAAATGGAAGAAATATGGATACGAATATTTACGAGATGAAGTAGGAAATTTCCATAATCAATATGATAAAGGAATGTTGTTGAATTTTTTGGAATTTTTTAGAATAATTGTTGAAATTTTGCCAGACAAAAGAGCTCCTTTTATAGTTTAGTAATATTGTGTGATCTTTTTTAATTTAAATTTTGCTTTTATTTCTAAACAACAGAAATTGTTTCTTTATTCCATCACGTTTTATGATCGAATAAATTACAAGACCTTTTTGTTGGATTTTTAAATATTAATTATAAATATTTTATTAGATATATTTATTAAAAGATTTAAAATATTAATTAATTATTATTAAAAGTTTATGACAGGCGCGTAGCCAGGGGGGGTGATTGGGTGGATTTCCACCCCCCTGATAAAATGCCCCACTTAGTCTCCATCATCTTTTTTATTTCTATGCAGACGATTTAAACGGCACACTTCAGATGTTCTTAGCAGAAGTTGAAATGTGGCAGAAAAGATGGAAAAATTTAGCCGAGAAGCCAAAAACAGCAATAGACCACCTTAAAAATTGCACACAACAATTGTTCCCGAATGTTTTTACATTACTGAAAATTTACAATGTGATTCCTGTAACGACTGCTGATATCGAACGATCATTCAGTAAGATGAAACAACTCAAAACCAATGACAGAAATACGACAGGAGAGGAAATACTCAATGTATTAATGTTTTTGAGCATTCATCGTGACATAGAAGTATCGTTTGAAGATTTTATTCACGAGTTCCGCAAAGGAAAGCGTTGGCTGGACATGTAATTATAAAGAAATAAAAATAAATAAATATTATTTCATTCTTGTTATTTTTGCCACCATGTTTATATTTAAGATTGCTAGATTTTTCAAGAATTTTTTTCCACCCCCCCTCTGCAATCCTGGCTACGCCGCTGGTTTATGAAGTTCAAAATTCAGCGACTTTATATTATTTATCCATTTGAAATAATTAATTATTGCTGACTTTTACTTAATACATTTTATTTGGAGTAAAATAGGAATTTTAAGTTTATTCCTTCATTTGTTTTCCCTCTTGGTAAAAATTAGAGTGGATAGAATAAGGCTTAACTTTGTTTTTTAAGTAATTAATATTTAAAAATACGAAACAATCTTTTTTCGGAATAAATTATGTTCGACAGACATAAAAGATTTAATCCAAAGAATTTGTAGTATATGTTTTATATTTTATAAATAAAATTACATTAAATATAAAATTTTTAATATAAGATTTTATTTAAATCAAAACTAATACAGTTGAACCTCTATTTAACGAAGCAATTTTTTGTTCCGACTAAGAGGGCAGAAATCCTCATATATTTCTCCATCTATTTAACGAACCTCCATTTAACGAAAACCTCTATTTAACAAAGCATTTTCCTGTACCGAACAAAACTTTAGGTGTAAAGTAACCTCTGTATAACGAAGTCAATGCCGCGTTGAAAAATTTCAGATATTTTAAATTTCAGATATTGAAAATTTCAAAACTTTTAAGCAATTACCGATTATCAAATTCGGAAAAAGAAATGTATTTTTTCAAAAGTATATTTGCATTAAAAATCATTATTTTTTTAAAACACATTGATTTTCTTAATACACTTTTTTCCTTAATACTTTTATTTAAAATATGTAAAAAAACTTATTATTTAAAAAAGGGAAATTATTGAATACATTAAATAATTTGTTTATAAAGAACTATTATCAGAAAAATTCCCTTTTATTTAATAAAAATTTTTTTTATTTCTACATGTCAGTGCAAAAACGGAAGATACAGGCGCAGTGGTCCCAAACATCTGGTGACTCAGAGTTAAAGCGTATTAAAAAGGTAACTACCGATGACTTAGAACAGGCTCTCCTTTTGTGGTTTACTCAGCAGCGTTCCGAAAATGTGGATTTCCACCCCCCCTGATAAAATGCCCCACTTAGTCTCGATCATCTTTTTTATTTCTATGCAGACGATTTAAACGGCACACTTCAGATGTTCTTAGCAGAAGTTGAAATGTGGCAGAAAAGATTGAAAAAAAGAAAAAAATTCGCTACCAAGGCAAAGCAATTTGCTGAAAGTCTTGGTATGGAAGAATTCAAAGGAAGTAATGGATACATCGAGAAGTTTCAAAGAAGACACGGACTAGTTTACAAAGCCATGTGTGGAGAATCTACATCAACAGATTCACCGGCTGCTGAAAGCTGGGTTAAGAAAGTCCTTCCATCTTATATACATCGCTATTCGTCTGAAGACGTATATAATGCTGATGAAACAAGTCTCTTCTACGAACTGCTTCCATCGCACACTCTTGCCTTCAAAGGAGAAACATGTTCTGGGGGAAAGAAAAGCAAATTTCGTCTAACAGTGCTAGTCTGTGTAAACATGAGTGGAACAGATAAACGAAAGTAATTGGTGATTGGTAAGAGTCAAAATCCTCGATGCTTCAAAGGTTGGAAAAAGTCACAGTTACCTGTTGACTACAAATGCAACAAACGAGCTTGTATGACTTCATCAATCTGGTGTTACGACAGCACAATTAATTCACACCATTACACTCAAAGAGAAGCCCCTGCATAACCCGTACCCCGTACATCCGAGACCTCAAGAAAATTGTGAGGATAGTCTAGCTCGACTATCCTCATTACTGTTAAATAATCTCGGGCGTGTTGGAGTCAAGTCAGCGAGTGTATGAGTCCGCCAGAAATCCTTCGAAAACCCTAAAAAGAAAAGAAAAAATTATCTAACAAACTTTAATTAATTAATTAAAATATTACCCAAATAATTCCCCCGAGATAAGAAGACAGTGGGTGGCCGACCTACAGATAAGAAATCTTCCATTTCGCCAGTGGGAAGGTGCATTTTGGCGTCTTCTTTCCCTCTCGTGGTGCAAATCGGCGAGAATCCCTATAGGGAAATCGGTATAAATACCCGCAGGAGTGTGCACAATTCCACACAAGTTTTCGTACAAAAAAACGATCTGACACAACAATACACTATTTTATACCAGCGACACTTATTCTATTCCGCACTAGCGAACATTCATTTGAATTTGTAGTCTAATTTGCTACCATTTTACAAACATTTTTTCGATTTGGTTCTGATATCTTGTATTTAATCCTAGAAGTAAATTAATATTTTGATATCGTACTTTTATGTAATTAATATGTTACATGTGACAATTATCCTGTTCATCTATTAATTCTATGTGGTCTAATATATTTTATTTGATAATTATCATATTCATCTATTAATTATATGTGGTCTAATATATTTTATTTGATAATTATCCTATTCATTTGTTAATTTTATGTGATATTAGTTGAAGGACCAAAATTTTGGTGATTAAGGAGAAGATTCTACTTATCGAGTCCTTTTGACAAATTGAAATGAATGTTGCGATTAAATTACTTAGCCGTTACGAATACAGTTNTCAACTTAAATTACACTCAAGTTGATTTTGTTAATAAAAGATTAATTGAATAAAGCCTGACGTTATTAGAGTAATGGTACGATCAGTATTTTGACTTGTTTAATAGTCATTCTACAAAAGTGGACTCTGAAATACCTCCAATGGTTTATGTCCCTCTAAATCTGGGTCATTCTGTTTAGCCCTTCTGAGTAGACGTGTTTCTTCTTTTATCTATTGTATACATCTTTCTAATGATGACCGAAACTCAATTTATAGAATGTAAAGATAAATAAAGATTACTTAAAGAACCATGAAAGGAAAATAAATTCGTATTACTGATAATGTCAGTTGTAACCTTTAATGAGTTATAACCATGCCCTGATACTCTAAAATAAAACTATATGTAACAAATTTGAAACTGTAAATTTTAAATTTGAAGTTAAAGGATCTACACATCGAACTAAAATCCAAAGAGGGACTACGGTCGAAAGTTAAAGAAAGGTAAACGTCTAATGATCAATTTACGCTGATTCGGATAATCAATTTCAAAGGTATCTAAGATCTAATATTGAAGCAAAGTTAAACTTAAGTAAAATATAAAATATATTTATGTAAGTAAAAGATTAATGGCGAGAATGAAGAAATCTTCGGAGAAGGCGCGGGTCAACTGCAGCATGCAAGGGGCACGCGGTTCGATCGTCGCCTACTCCCTTGGAGCACTCTTTCTTCCATATAATTTAAAGTGAGAACTCGTGAGTAAAATTCATAACGACAAAATTAAATTATCAACCCCTCAGAAGCTGAGACTACCAGTCGGGCCATACTCGGTACTGGTAGAGAACCCGAAGGCGCTCCGATACGCACACAACTTGCTGATGTGAGCAAAGGAGGCACGTTGGCTCCCCAAGCTTGAATCAAAATAAATTGAGTTTATAACAGAGTTGCCGTTTGACTCTAAAAGCGGATGGGGGCTCTGAGCTTTTGAAAATGTTGCTTTAAAGGGGGAGCACAACACTGGACTGAGTGGTTGCACAAGTTTGATCAAAAGATGAATACATCTAACCGCAAAGTTCTTATTATTGTAGACAATTGCAGCAGTCACTGTATACCAATG
>MQRK01173492.1:477-15391 GCA_001938485.1 Girardia tigrina
AATCATTAACTGCACTATATAAGTAAATTTCGTTTGAAAAATCATTTGTTCTGACGATGACGGTTAAACCGTCGAAATTAATAAACGTTTTTAATTGGCTTTCAAGTTTTGATTATAAAATATAAATATAATAATTTTAATGTCTTATTCTAAGATAAGAATATTAATTTCTATTACATTAAAACAACACATTGATTTATAGTCCAATTCGCCAAAATAATTAATATTACAAGTGTCCAATTAAATTTTTCCATTAAATATTATGTATTAAGTAAAAAATCTAATTTCTGAAAAATATTTTAAACAATTAACTAAATTTAGTATTTAATTAAAAGATAATTAAAATTGAATTGCAAATATCATATCAATTAATTCTGAACTTCGTTTTTGCACGAAATATTTTGAAAATTGAAGTGCTGGTCTCCGGATCGAGCTATGGAGACCAGCACCTCTTCAATGTGCTGGAAATTTTCGCTCGGTGGGACGGATCAGCCGGTCTAGAGTCGACCAGAATATGATTGGACCCAGTCAGTACCAGTCGGAATACTGTAAAATAACGGTCTCTCTTCCAAATCGCCGCGGCTTCCCGGACCGTGTTCCCGTCTCTGTGAACACCGATATCGCTCTGTTCGTCGACACGCGGCCCGAGTGTGTGGTCGGTGAGGTTGTGGGGATCCGCCATACGTCGCCAAATCGTGTGAGGCGATGGCAAATGTGATCCGAACGATTGAGGCCGCTTCCGCACAGTGCGGTTTGAATAGTTATTTGTTTTAACTTTAAAATCAATTGTAAAACCCCTTCAAAATTAAAGAGAATAAAGCGGAGACATTTATTAAATTTATTCAATTCAAAAATTGTGTCACCAAATATTATTAAAACAAAAATTTAATTTTTTGTTTAATATTCGAGCACCACAAAAATAAAACTGTCCAGATTAATTTTACGATTATATATTATTTTTCATCTTAATTTTTTTCTATATAATTTTCTTATTAATTATCGAAAAATTGTTGATACTCTTTTTGTAAGATACTTCAGAAATCTTAACGAAATTTAGGTGGGTCGGTTCGTGATGCTTCAGAACTGTGTTGCTATATTTTTATAACGTCATAAATTCGTCCCTAACGATTCGCTATTTATTTTGAATCAGTATATATTTTCGAAAAAAACATTTTTAATGTTTCTGAGGACAAATTTCCGGGATCCAAATTTACTTAAATACTTTTGCTGGACATTCAATTTCTTAATTCCATTCAAATCACATTTTTTAGCTCTCAAATAATATCAGGTTATTCTAAGAAAATATTTTTTATTGTAGTCCGGCCAGTTACTTGAATTAGCTCCACTCCGGGATACTCAACGGTGGAGATCCTGCATGTCGGAAATCCCAATCTGAGCTGGAGAATCGCTCTGAACCTCGGTTGTACTGCTCCCGAATGACCAGCTCTTTTATGTGACGATTCCCACGAGAGTAGCAATCCTGTTCGACCACGTTGCCTCCTGACGCTTGTGAGAATTTCGAAATTATGCTTTGAACAACAGAATCCCTCGTTCTGGATCGTCAATGATGTCTCGGACGGTTTCCTTGATAGAACTGTTTCGCTCTGCACCATCTTCAGTACGTTTATGAACCAACAACCTTAAATCAAATAGAATTGACAGAAATAAAAAATTTTTAAAAAAATAAAAAAAATTAAAAAATCGTTTACATGGAGCCCTGATTAGTTTATTAGAATCTAAATATCGTTATATGATTATTATTCAGTATTTTATCAAGCTTTGCTCGTATAACTTGATCTGATGCATGAGGAGAATTCAGTTTATTCTTCCACAATTTGGTGATTACTTTTGAAATTTCAGCTACTCGCTCCTTTCTTCCTTTGATTTTTGATCCAATGAAATGGTAGCGTCCAATAATTTGCTGTTGGTGATTCATCCTGCACTTTTCTTCCAGTGAATATTCTTCCAAAAGTACCATTCTTCTTCTTTTACGAGAGTCTTAAATTGTTACCAGATTCTTGTTCTTGTTTTTCTGAATATTACTATCGCTAGGCTTGTACGACGTCATGTGTCGCTTCTGTAAATAAAATATAAAAGATAAAAATAAAAGATTAATAAGATGAATTATGAAATATTTATTAACAAAAAATAATGTTTAACCAGTAATATTTAAACAACATATAAATTCCTATTTTTAATAATTTCTATTTTTTATTTTTTTTATAATTATCATAAATGATAATATAACATCCCCCTTTGGAAATCAACGATATTTTGGTGCTGGATTCCTGGTGCTTCTAATCGGGTATTTCGTCTTTCTGGCAATTGATTCTTTCCTGAATATAAATGACATACTTGATTTATAATCTGTTGGTGCGTTTAATTCCCCGTTGTATTTTTGAAACTGATTATAATTTATTCTCATTACTTTCTGTGATGTTTTATCTTGAAGAATATAAGTATACTTATTTAAAATCTTTTGTATTGTATTTGGTCCACTGTATATTGGTTTACCCAATCTTCTCTATTCGTTTTCTTTAACCAGTACTTTGTCTCCGATACTTAAATGCTTCTACCATGTGTTTCGATTATATATACCAGATGAGTAACCAAAACCTGTTTTCATTTGGTCTATTATCAATTTGTTTAGTTTTTCTTGTTCTCGTTTAAGCCATATCACATAATCACTTATTGATCTTGTTGTACACTCATTGTTGGTTGTGGTTAAAACTATTGGCTTTTTACCATAAACAATTTCAAAAGGACCAAGGTCCGTTGTCTTTTGATTTGAACATCGTAGTCCAAACTCAACCACTGTTAAAATGTTAGACCAGTCATCTGTCCTGTTCGCCATTATACACGATCTCATTAACTCCTTTACAGTTCGAAAAAGTCTATCAACTAAACCATTTGATTGTGGATAATAAGGAGAAGTGTGTGACTGTGTTATGATCATACCTGAACAAAATCGTAGAAATTCCGTTGACGTAAAATACGAGGCATTATCTGAATGAATCTTTTCTGGTTTTCAAAATTTCGAGATCCATTGATCACATAAGAACTTTATGATCGTACTCGAATCAATTTTCTTAATAGGAGTTAAAGACAGATATTTTGAGAAGTAGTCGATGATGCCTAATACATAACGATGACCATCATTAGTACAGAGGACAGGACCACAAATATCTATTCCAATCATTTGAAATGGTTGGTTTACGAAAAATTTCTGAAGAGGGGCTTTATCAAGACAGTTTTTTCCCTTCATTCTTGAGCATGCATCACATTTTGTAACGTAATTCTTTAAATCTGTTGTCATACCTGGCCAATAAAAAATGACAGTGCTAATAATACTGGGGTTACAGAGAACAAAGCGAAATGAGCGAAAATGAAAGGCTAAAAAGTGGGTTCATATAAAATGACAGGGGCTTAAACTTCAAAAATATAAAAATGAGTATAAAATCAGAGAATAAAAGTAATAAGAATTTAAAATCGGAAAGAGATATAAATTGATGTAAAATCAATAATCGTAAAACAGTACAAATGGTTATTGATGTAAATTTGAGTAAATATAATTTTAGAGAGGGTAGATAATTATAATTAAAAATTGGTGAATGCAGTGATATGTTTTGACGTTGTGAGAGGGATAAGAGATTCGAATATTAAAAATGATATCATGTGGGTGACCGAGGCGAAATATGATTCAGAGTTCTGTGATAGTAGAGTGATAATGACAAAAAACTTTCAGATGGAGAATGAGCTCAGGACTCGCTAAACAGAAATGTTGTATTAGATTAGGGAGTCGTTAAAGTAGATGTAAAGCCAGTAGTTAAACGAAATCTTCCGATCTCTCGACTTGCTAATTCATAAAGATATAAAGGATTACGATTAAATATAAAGTACTATCAAATATAATCAAACATAAATACAATCACGTGTAATTAAGTATCGTCACATATGTTGCGGTCCACTATTGATTAAGTCACAGTCAAAAAACACCTTATAAACAACACCCCATAAAACAAAAAATAACCAGAAAAAAGAAAATATTGTTATGTAATACATATATTTAAACACAAAAATCCTTTTGCAGACGCCGTGTTGGGCTTGAGAACAACCCCGAGAGTGGCCGACGAYGCTCGTGGACCATGAGGAGAGTTGAGAGTTCTGAGAAAGAAAATCATTAAACAYGAACCCKGAAAGTGATAAAACCACGTACCAGACTATCCAGTAACATTATGAAGTCAACCAACCTTTTGCCGGTTGCTCTTCATGTGTTGAGCCCATGATTGAGAACCCCGAACTGATAATTCATTCCTGACGAAGTTATGAGCCTTGGAAAGAAAAATAATTAATTATGAAGAGGCAAAGATTAATAAAGTCACCTCCAAGACGATCCGTCAATATTATGAGGTCAACAAACCCTTCACGCGTAGCCCCGAAGACGACAAGGCCCTGAACGAAATCAGCGAAGTTGTGAAACATTTCCCTGAGAAGTTATACCCCTGTAAAGATATATAAATTAATTGAAAAAGAACAAAGCCCAATTAAAATTTACCATGAGTCAGCGATTTGTCTGAAAATAATCACGCGTTCGTGATTCACGGACACGCATGTCTCCAAGAATTTCAGACACGCCAAGGCACACAGGCATTGATTCCTATAATATAAGAAAAATTTCAAAATTTAAAAAATTATTTCATGAACACATCTACTCGGATTGACCAATCAGCAGCATAGAAAACTCTAGACCATTAGTCGGCACTAGATAATTGGATAGAATCAAAGGAAAGGGTGTCTCTTCAACCCTAAATAAGAAGCGACCAGCCCGTCATTAGTTCGAACCTTTTACGAGAACCTTTTAATAACAATTAAAGAACGTTTCGAAAGCAGAAGAAAACGTTATTGACATTACTGACGATTGACGACGACTACAGACGACTACTACGAAAATACTTGGAGAGAACGGAACAAGCGAAGAGGCTACTGACGAGAGGATAGAACCGACGATACTTACGAGTGCAGTGAAATCAATTCTACTAATCGACGAGAAAGCAACAGGTGTTTCAACCCGACGACGCACCGACGAAATATACATCCTACACGAGAACGAATTAGTAACAGAACTCTGGGAAGCTGCACCTATATTGTAATTTTTTTTACGTTTATGATTACGGTCTTAAGTACTTGTTTTATATTCACCCAATAAAGTATTTTAAAAAAACATTTTTTTTATATTTATTCATTAATTAGTTATAATGTTTTCTCTATTTATTTTTTAGTTTTACTACTGCAATTTAAATAATTATTTTGAAGGTAGTGTTGATATTCATATTATAACGTTGACTTTTTACAGTTATCAAACAAAGTTAGTGTAAGCGCGAACGATCGTGCTCCCATCAGTTGGTTTAAGCTTTTAAACACAGTTCGTCAACCCCGTCGCCGCCGCCGCCGTCCCGTAATGTCCCAAGACATTCTACGCGCTGACGTAGTAACAGAAAATGTAAGAGAACACACAGACCTTATCATCATTAATGTCGTCTTGATAACAATCGAGTCGTTTCTCGAAAGTGATTATACGATGACGTTCATCGGTAAGATGGAATCGCCGAAACACAGTTCTCAACTGAGATAGCGACAGAGGTATAGGAGCCTTAGTATGAACAGAATAATAAATACTGATAGAATTATATGCACCTATGACATCAGTTAATTTTGGTAAAATATATATTTGAGATTGGATATCTGTTGAGTGTATATTATTGACTTATTTGATAAATATGAATGAAAATTTTTAGTTGTAATTGATAAAAATGATTAGAGAGTTTAAATTATAATGTAGCGATTTATATAGTGAAAATTGATTTAATATTGGCATCGACTGAATCTAATTAATTTGTTAAAATGTATTATAGTAAAGGTAAAATTAAAAGCAATTGAATGGGAGGAACCAAATAAAATGAATTACTTATTCCGTGGACAGATTCGTACGGTCGTTCCATTGAAAGTTGCATTCGAAGCGATTAAGATTAGAATTCCTTTTGGGAATCGAAAAAATGCCAAAGGTCAAGATGTAATTTAGGCCTTTTAAACAAACGAGTCTTAAAATCGAATTTGCATATAATTAATTTCGCTACTGAATTTTATTGATATTAATACGTCAGCGCGTAGAATGTCTTGGGACATTACGGGACGGGGGCGGCGGCGACGGGGTTGACGAACTGTGTTTAAAAGCTTAATTGATCGATATTGAAGCTATAGGACGAAAATTACTTTACAAACATTAATTATTTTCTTTAAGGAATCGCGCGTAGTTCTGATATTTAATTAATGATATAATCATTAAAAGTGGAAGTGAGAAACAATGTCAATTCCCATAAAACCACGGATGGGGGCTCTGAGTCCACGAAAATGTTGTCGAAAGAGGGGAACACAACAAAAGCAAACCGAGGTTATTATAACCTCATGAATATTGCTTTCCAGTAATTTAAATTTAATAAGAAAACATTCTTCTAAAACAAGACACATTCTAATTGACTAGGTGACTCAAATTGGTTTACCTATTCAGAAAAGAAATTAGAAGATGTCCTAAAATCCATAAAAATCTTTCAGTCAAAATAATTCAGTGTTTGAGAATGTAAAAAAAATTAAATTAAAAAAAAATTTTTAAGTTTGGAAAATTGTGAGTTAGAATTTTTTTTGATTAGAAGTATTGAATTAATGTATAAAAAATTGTAAATTTTATACATTGTTTTAATGTATGATTTTATTATTAATATTTTGATATCCAATAAATATTGTAAAAAAAATTATTATCGATTTCTTTTCATTAGATTTATTAACTGAAATTTAATGTCTAATTTAAAAGAACAGATATCTTTTCCATTTGACTATATTTTTAATGTGGATTATTTTATGAAGACATTCGAAGATAATTATGAAAGAATTCCCGATCAGAGATTGTGTATCAAAGAAATTGACGAAATTTCAGTACCTATTAAAAATTGGAATGACATTCATGATCAATGGAATGAATTAACGATAATATTCCAAAATTGTGGAAAATCATCAACTGACAGAGAATTGTTTATTGGAGATTATGTTGACTGCGGTTCTTATTCATTGGAAATAGTATGTGTGTTGTTTGCTTATAAAATCAAATATCAAAATAGAATATATTTATCACACAGAAAGCACGAATCTAAAACGAGAACAAGATACGACCTGATGAGCTCTGGGCGAGACTGTCACGCTCAAACTGCCGCTCTGCTATCATTCAACCTTAAATCTCAGAAATCTATTTGACATATGATTAATGTTAAAATGAAATTATATTGGTATTAAATATTAAGTAATTTCATATGGAGCTATTCGAGTAAACTGCCAATGCTTGAAAGACATATACCAGTGTTCTACAAATATTACATATTGTAAACCATTTACATTTTGAAGTTGGCTTAAGTTAAAAACAATAGATTTGTATGAAAATTTCCCGAATCATTCGTATTCTGTCAATTCAAAACAGGTTATTTTGTATCTGATTTAGTTGTACCCCATTTAATGTTATGATTTAGATTTCATCCTTTTTTTTCAAACTGAGCATTGGATTTTTAATTTATCTTTGTTATTTATTAGTATTAAGAAGACTAATATGATTTTCAACACTCATTATTATAACAAGTTGGTTTGTTCTCAGGACAATTATTCACAAAACTTTCGTGGGTTTTTTATGATTCAATTGATTTCTGATTCTAATTTCAAATTATTTGAATTTGGAATTCGATTATTAAAAAATATACATAATAATAAATTTTAATGATTAAGATTAAAATGAATTTTTAAAAATATTAAATTGATTAAATTCAATGGTTTCAAACCTGGGGGGCATGCATCTGTTTCCAAAATATCATTTTTGAATACAAACCAAAAAAACCGAATAGGTGTCACAAAAATGAATCAACAATTTGTTTTTAAAAGGCGAGCGCCGGTACAAAAAGTTTGAAAACCACTGAATTAATTACTTTTATTATTTGAAACTAATTTAATTAAAGCTGTATTTTAATGTTTGTATTTATTCTTAATTTTAAAATCGCTTTCAAATTTTAATTGTTGTAGTAATTTATTTTAAATTTTAAGAGTTAGAACATTAAAAAGCCACCATGGTAGGAGAGACAATCTTAAATTGACACAACATTCAATTTAAGTACAAAATATTCTTCACGAGTAAGAACGGTGCTATTGCATAAAAACTTATGATTCTTGAAAATCTATCTTGAGACATGAACAATAGTAATTTCCGAGAACTAAATTGAAATTTGACTTTGATGTCTTCTCACACTTTAAATTGAAATCTTTTTATCAAAAGAATATTATTTGGTAAATACTCAACTTTATTCATTGTAATACGATTATGCTAATTAATCTAATGTACAATTAAACTTAAATTACACCAAAATCAATGAAATTTTTTTTTAAACAATCAACCAAGGAATAAATAATTGATACATTTTCAGGTAAAGAAGTAATGTTGGGGTCAAAATTGCCTCAGTGAATTTCTTATTTAGCGATTGCCTGCAACTGGCCGATGTAACGTGACACTCGTGCTTAGTATGGAACAATACATAGAATCGGTGCGTCATGAAAATTACGCCACATTAATCATTACTTGTGTCTCAAGGACAAACAAATATTCACTGTCTGATTTTTAATTCAAAATTTCTGAAAATAACGGTTGAAAATATTGCACATAGCAATGAAGACATTCCGATTGTTATTCATTGACGATAAATTCATTTTGTTATTAATAAAAATATTTGGTATTTATTTACCCTGACTTAGATTGACAAACACTACAGATTTAATGTACTTTTTCTGTGTTTCATTGGCTATTAACTGAAAGTAAATTAATTTTTAAATGTAATGACGCCCATTACGTAAGATTAATTTTCCTTCGTATGACGCATTACACAAGACAATAATTTGAGTTCATATTGAATGAATATTGCCCGCGATTCATATTGGCAAAGCCTTGTATTAGTCATGCAAAGAAAGTAGCATAATGGAGCAAACATCAGCATCGGTTATGCGCACACAGACATACATTTCCGTCTGTCATGACTCATGCTTACTTGGCCTAGATAGATTCTTGCTCGTCTCTACTTGAAATACATTTAATTAATCACATGAACAAAGCCATTTTTAAAATTATATTTCTTTGTAAAAAAAATATATAAATAGCATTAGAGTATACAAATGCAAGAAAATTTTTTAAAAATAATTCACAAATCCAAAATGCACACCACTTCCCTGACTAAAAAATCAAAAAAATTCAGACAAACTCAGAATATTTTAAGAATATTTCATAAAAATATTTCAATATCTACATAATCTTTTCTAAAGAGTTCAGTTTAATAATCTTTTTACAAGAAATAAAAAAGCATTTTTTATACAAATTCATGCCTCAATACCGACAGAAATCTCAATAGATAATTAATATTCAAACAAACCACTAATAATAGTAAAATTCACACTTTGTACAATTATTTGGCCGGTAAAAATTACAAATTGGTTCCTAAAATTTCTCATAGCAAAATCAAAGGCTTTATTTTAATTTATATTATAAAAAACTCTAAATCCCTTTCTTTATAAAATAGCCTTTAAAAATAAACAATATTTCTGTACAAAATTTTAATCAATACTATTATTAATGATATTTGATCATAATATTAATAATATTGCTAAGATTCTACTAGAATAAGCGGCATTTGTTTTCGAATAGTCTTTTCTTCATGTACAAAGTATTTATATAGTTATATTCAAATAGAAAGTATCTGCAACTCTGAAATGCGTATTGTTATCGTTTTTTAACAGTTCTTATTGTATTCTCCCTTCGGTCGTTTCAATTGAACTTTAAGTCGTTTGGTACCGATCTGAAACCCATTCATTCCGCGAATGGCGCCTTCTGCACTCGATGAGTTATCGAAACTGACAAATCCTATATGGAAAATAATAATTGATTGATCAAACATTAAAAGTTCAAAAAATTCATACCGAAACATTTACTCTGGTTCGTTGCACGATCTAAATACACTTTCGCGCTAATAACATTACCGAACGGGGCGAACAATTGCGCCAATGCAGCGTCTCCAAAATCCTGTGGCAAGTGATAAATGAACAAATTACAACCCTCCGGTCCTGTGATAATCGAATCTTTGAATCCATCTTTAAGGTTCTGTTGATATTGAATTGTCAGCGGATTAGCGTTCGAATAAATGTTTTGATTCGATAAACCGAGGGAGGAATGATTGACATCTAGGAAATATGCGTGGATAATTAACGACGATAAATAACCGAATCTTACTGAATCCACATTGCGGAATCATGGAATAGAGTGACGATAAATGCAAAGCTTCTGGAGAGAAATTGATATTGGCGATATTGATAAGTTGCGGATGTGCGGGATTGATGATGGAATTGAGACCGGGTGACAAAGGGAGACTGTCAGTGTTGTTTAATGTCGGAACAACAAAATGATTGATTGAGCACGGATTGGGAGAGATATCATTGGGGGCGGAAAGAGGAACGGCCACGGGTGGAGGTGGGGGAGGTTGAGGAGTCACACTGGGACTGGAGTTGATGATCGGAGGAGTGAGACTGTTGTTGTAGAGATGATTGAGATGCATCTGCAGTGTGTAAGCGTTAATTAAATTCGTTGCTTGTTGATCTGTGGCTTGTGGATATTGTTGTAACTTGGTTTATAAACATTAAAAAATTCTAAATACATCATTAATATTACTTACTATCATCGGAACTAAGCCTTGATTATAAAATGCGATATTATGTGGTGTTAGTAACTGTAACGCAGGCATTTGCAGTTGCATCTTTCGAATCTGATGCTCTTGGTCGTTGTCGGCCAATCTGGCGATTATCGATGAACCCTAAATTGCACTTTTTTATATTACGATTAACGAATAAAATGATTACTAAATCAGGACACGCCATCGGTGTTTTGAGACCATTTAGAGCATCAATTGCAATATGAGCTTCATCTGATGAATTAAATGTAACAAAAGCGCAACCTAAAACATGATTATTTAATCAATAGTAATTTTAATTTCATTAAAATCGTTTACTATGCCCATAACAATCTCGTATAACCATGCAACTTTTGACTAGACCGTATGGTTCACACAATTGCCGTACGTCCTCTTCGGACTGGTTTTTATTTAACATTCCAATAAATAATTTACAGTTATCTAAATTTTAAAAATTAAGATTCAGTATTCGTTTATTAATTTTGAAGCTACCATCTTGATTTTGCAATAGTATATTTCCTTTATCCGCGAATCCATTAGTATACAACGCCATACTATCAACATTTATTGGAGAAGCAACTTGCATTTTTTTCCGAGTAATCTACCACCTATATTTACTTACAAATATGTTGCATTACTAAACAACTAACAAATAAATAGATAGTAAAAGGGACAACATATTTTTTTTATAACTGATTTCATTGGTTGATTTAAATCCTCCATTTAAATTAAAATAATGTCATTGGTTGAATTAGAGAAGATAAATTACGAAATTATGATTTATGTTAAGTCTTTGTGACACGTCATTTGAGATAGGATTTATTAACACACACACTTACATTACATGCACACAATTTGAATTATTTAGTTAACAAAGAGATTATTACCTTGTTTATGTTTTCTTATGTATCTAAAATTTGTATTGTAATTTGGAACTTTTATTAATTTATTATTCTTATTATTAAATTATTTTCTCTATTTAATGTTTTTAAAAAAATAGTAAAAACGTTAATTGACTTGGTTTAATTAATTACAATATATAACCTATTGAAAAAAAAACATTTATCATCTTGTATAAAAATTGACAAAATTCGTTAGAAATAAAAATCATCATAAATATTTAATGGATTAAAGTATCTATTTGTATTATAATGAACAAAGAAAATCGAAATTTCTGGAAATTAATTTTTGAAATGCATATCAGACTTAATAATTTTTAAATTGATTTAATATTAATTTGAAATTTGAAATTATTCAAATATTATTTTGAAATAAAATAAAGATGGTAGTTGTATTTAAATTCGAATTTCTAGAGTTAATTATTTGAATTGTCTTCATAACAACAATAAATAAAGTATTCAAATTGTGGACATAAAGACTGATGTCTTAAATGAACAATGTTTGGTGTTATTCATTTGTGTAAAATAAACAATATCTAAATATGTCCTATTATGAGTTGCATAATAACGAAAATTGTAATATTACTACAAATATTGTCTTTCAAATATTTAATTAAGTTGTATTAGTTTTCAAATTACAGATTTATAAAAATTTTTATCAGATTTTTACCACAAAAGTTTTGCATGAAATAATTATTTCCGGTGTAAATGTCTTACAAGAACCGATTTTCAGTCCGTTGTTCATCAAATATTTTATATAACAATTTGCAAATCTAAACGAAACAGAATATTTTACTGTAACATTATTCATTGAATAACGAAAACAAACTAATTATTCATTAATTTATTTAAATTTAACTTCAAACATTGGATTTAGTTCTGATCAAGTCGAATTTCAGACGGATTTCTAGAAAATTCTCTATCACATAATAATTCATAATCCTGATTCTGAGAAAAAAAATTTTCTCTAACTTTTCATCTTGAACCTAGTGACAATTTTCAAAAGATATTTAATCAACTATATTTTTTCTTAATTTTTCCAAATTAGACATTTAATAAAGCAGATAAATTCCGACATAATTCAAGAGGAGTCATTTAATTTTTCATAGGGAATATTCTTTTTGTAAAACATTGATTAAATATTTCGTGAACTGTATTCATAATGTCTTTCAAAACTATAAGATTCGTTTGTCAAATGAAGACATGAAAAAAATAAAGACAAAAACACGAAGTAAAAATATCGTTACTAGTAAACAAAATCATTCGAGCTATAAGACCGTAAAATGTATAATATGAGCGACTAAACCAATATGCAAGAGGACAAAATGATATATATTTCTTTTTTAGCTTTCATACATCATTCTAAAACGCTACTTGAACACGACTTCATTGCGTAAAAACTAGGACACTGTCGTCATTTCTTACCATATCCAATATATCGAGTAATTATGTAAGAGAGAAAGTACATAACTTCTTCAATAAATATGTTGTTATTTCATGCAAAGAAATACCACACTACATATATTAAGTAACACAAAGGTCAAATAAACGGGGCTCACTGTGATGTACCGTTGTTGTGTTATACAGTAAAGAAACCGTTGTTAAGGAATCACCTCGGTCTCTGTTGCCAGATGACCGTCAATCGGATTATTTGACTCTTTTAGAGAAGGCAATTTCAACGGTATATCACTTTATTCCCTATAATACTCTGTTTAGCGGAAAATCCCGATATTCGTCTGCTTTCAATATCGTCCGGGGTTGATAGGTCCGGGTTGAAACTTCAGAGTGATAAATTAATTCAAATCTAACTTCCCTGACCTTAAAATTTTATTATTTCCTTTGAATAGATTATTCAACAGGGAGTGATGGGATTTCTTGGCAGTAGTCTTTTTTCTTACTCGATTACGGCTTACCACAGCAAGCCCGATCCGTTACGGATATAACCATATCGAAGAAACCAGAAAAATCGATATTTGATTTTCCCATGGTAATGGAACTGGTGCCTGGTTCAAGGTCCTAACTTTGTCATCTCAGGGTTTACCCATCTGACCGCTGAAGCATATTCCTTCTTTGAATCGTTGGATCAAATTGCAAATTAAAAAAAAATTTTGCAGAAGCTTTGTTAGTGAACTGTTTTCTTTAATTTCAAACTATTTTGTCTTGAGCAACGTTGGCTAGTTCTAAAGTATTTATTAAAGATTATTACTTATGTTTTATTTGACTAATCTCGCTACTTTTCTGGGATGAGGTATCATTCTATTCTATTTCATATAATTGATAGAAGGAAGAAGTTAATGCATGTTAATATATTATTATGATTTTTATTAAATATTTCGTGGAAGATAACATTCACTTCTTCAAAATCACCTGTATGTTGGGTTCCGAATACTTATGGTTAGGTACCTTATATCATGTCCCTCGATCGTTTTCCCCATTTGTTCTCTATGTTCGTATACAAGTCTGAATATTTGTTTTTTTTCACTCTAATCTTCGGCTTCTTTCACTTCTTTGATGAGCTTGTAGTGGTATTGTATTTCTTTATTTGCCATTTTTTGGTATAAAATAAATATCCTGTGGTTAATAATTTTCCTGATAACAATTTGTAAAAGAAATATTACTCTGTGTCTGTGGAATGATGGTTATTTTCTATTTCCTTATGTTGCAAACTATAGAAATAGAGTATATTCAACTCAAACTTTGTTTTTTTTGCGATTAAGATATTGATACTTCGAAATTGTCTATTATTAGTATGAAAATCACTGATTTATTCAGGTTTTCATTCTAAACTGAGATAAAACAACACCAAACTAAATCAAATTAACATATATTTCCACAGATTTTAAAGATGAAGCTCATGTATGAGGTTTACGATTATATGCAAAGTCACTTCCACAATTAAATTACAAATTAGTCTCCCATCATGTTTAGATTTTACTGTCTTCTGTATCGGTGTTCAAATTTTGTATGTTCTTATAGAAGCGTTCTCCCTGCTCCTCAGATTATGCTCTCATGTTAGTAGTGTAAAAATGGGCATTCTCCCTCACCCCCCCTAGCCGTAACCATAGCAACGATATGGGTTATCGTGGTTACCATGGAAACCGACCCGATTACCATAGCAACGGTCGCGGTTACCATGGCAACGGTCGCGGTTACCATAGCAACGGTTGCGATTACCTTAGAAACGGTCGCGGTTACCATAGCAAC
>MQRK01173514.1:24331-41515 GCA_001938485.1 Girardia tigrina
TATGTTGGAAGACCTTTCTGAATAATTGGAGTCAGATCAAAAGATAAAAGATTATTGATTAAAGATTATTGATTGAGAATTATTGATAAAAGATTATTGATTGAGAATTATTGATTAAATATTATTGATTAAAGAATAAAGAATAGAAATTTACGATTAAAGATAGAGATTTAAGATTTGTATTTTGAATGTGAATAATTGAAGTGAATAATTGAATTAAAGACAATTTTTAATTAAAAACCCAACAATTTTACCGAATAAAATTTCGAAATAGGGAAAATTGAATCTATAAATCATGCAAAATTATGCAATTTCCAGAATTTTTCTTATTATTATTGTAGTTCAATTGACAAAACTAAGCGAACGCTCGATATTTCGAGTATTTCTGGGGTGGTAAAATTTATTTTCTTATATATATATATATATATATATATATATGAGTGGATTGACGAAAGGTTCCTCCTCAGTGAGAAGCAGTAAAGTTCGCTTAGTTAATCAAAGATTGATTTAGACATCACTAAAAGGTCCTAGTGATTAATGATTGTTGAAACTGAGCTTTGAGCTCTGTCATTATTAGACAATTGATTATTTAAAGCTAAGCTGTGATCTTATCGATTATAGATAATTTAAGTATTTTTTATTGTTTAGCTACTATTATTTGATATATTATATTGAAATGAGCTAAAGTATTATTTATTGCAGGTACAACAAAATTCTTGAGCTCACTTCTACCTAAGTAATAAGAACAAAATAGTAAAATAATACGTATAATAATATATAAACAAATAACTCGAAATGAAAGAACGAGAGATTTATATTAGTTAATCACAAAAGAGTTCGAGTCGAATCAGGAAAGAAATTCTATAAAGAATTACTTAATTTACCGTATTATTGCAATGAATCTTCTAGATCGGATTGTTCTAATTGAATATTTAGTTGATGGCGACTGAACAACAGATACTGACTGTTAGGAATTAAAAATCTTAGGAGAATTTTTGAAGTAAGGTTAAATTAAAATTTAGATATATTTAAATATGCAAAGTTTGAAAAAGAAATTTCTAAAATGAAGAAGATCTAATTAAATTGTTAATAATTAAGAATTTTTGAGAGTTTAAAGTATAATATAAAAATTAAAATGTATAAATTTTATGTGTAACGATTTTTAAAAAGAAATAAAATTAAACAAAACGATTAAATATTTTAAAATTTTATAGTAATTTAAAATTGATTTTTAAAATTTAAATAAAATCAAATATTATTATTATTATTTATATCGGTTTAAGATTTATAAAACAAAATTGTTTCTAAAAAAATAAGTTTGTTTAAATATTACATTTAAACATTTTTTCTGCGTTGTATAATAAAATTAGGATGTCTGAAGTAACTCTAAATAATAATTCCGAGGATGTTCCAAGAACATTTAATACTGACAGTTCTGTGATGTGCGACAAAAGAATCTTTTCTGGTAAAATTTTCGAGAGGATATTTTTTATTTTCTTTTGTTATCACTTTTGGATACGATTTAGTTCGAATCGGAATTGTACGAATTCTTTAAATAATTTTCGGTTATTTTAATTGTTAAGATAACGAATAAACGACAAAGAATTTGAGATAGATTATTCAGTCAAGTCGGGCTAATAATTATTCGGTAATTAACAATATTTCAGATTGAAGATGAACTGAACAAAAATATATTTTAAATAATTCTGCCGTTACAACAACTATTGATTCAAACCAACGGATTTATCACACCGTAATTTAATAAATCATTATAAAATCACACCACAGGGATTTAACTTCCAATTTAAATTTTACCTATTATTAATTTTTGCATCAATCATATCGCTTTTTAGCGAAATTATTTATATATTTTAAAATAATTATATTTTATATATTTTAATATCATATATTTTAAATACTTATAAACACAAAATACATATAAATAAACAAATATAAATAATAATAATTGTCACATACTTGTTGTACTTTAATTTAATACAATACATATATAATATATATGTGAAATATTTGATTAATAAATTGTTGATCAAAAAAATAATAAGTTTGATTATGTGTTCGAAGAAATGTATTAGGGTAAAATAACAATTACAGAGCTTTGTGCTTAATTATAACTCATTAACAGTTCATTTGTTCACTTCTGATATATTTGTGTAGGGAGAACCTTTTCATAAACACCTTCTGAAGTTAGATGTTTTGTATTTTTACCACGCTTATATCGTCTGTTTGTTTGCTTGCTACCCTTGCTTCCCCCGTATTCAGAAAGATATGATGGATTAGACCGGCTGTACACCACCAAAATGTCACCATAACCTTCTTTTGGTGAAGTTTCGGTATCGAAAAATGGGGAAGAGCCTCGTCGCGGTCAAGCCCTCTTGCCGAACGTTGCCGATTGTCGTATACCTATAGTGTACTATAGGTATAATTTCGAAAACATATTTATATATAGTGGAAAGAGCTTGCAAAATTCTATTACAATTTGCTACCTCGTATTTATGTGAAGCAAGATTTTCTGCTCTCATAAACATAAAATCAAAACAAGAGGTAGACTCAATTCTGTTAAAAATGAAATGAAAGAATATTTCTCAAATATGAGACCTCATATTGCAATATTAGTTGCAAATCACCAAGGTTAAGTGTTTCATTAGTATTTTTTAATAATGAAATAAAAATTGTATTGTTAATGTTCATTAGAAATAAATATATGTAATTGTATGTGATTCTTATATTTATGTATGTATATATTTTGCAATAAGAATATTGTATGTGATTAATACGTTCGTTTCTAATAAAAACAATCGCCACTTTTTTGGTGCCGCGAAATTTTAAAATAGCATATTGGGGTGCCGCCACCTGAAAAAGGTTGGGAAACATTGGTCTAAAGTAATATACTGTATTCCGTTGCTCTCTAAATGAAGCTAACTTTTTTTACTGATTATATGATTACAACATTATTCTTATTCCTAATTCCAAATTATTATACTAATATATTTGGTGATAAAAGTTTTGTTATTTGTATAAATACATATACAAGAAAGTAAATTGGTTTCCAACACTAATCAATTAACTTTCTTTAATAACTCAGGTGAAACGTTTGCTTGTACCGTGTAATACAGCATATATCAGCTTTACTAGATTCGAATCTTCGTCAATTCAGCGCGAAGCCATTCTTATCGAAAACTTAAAACAAATGAATAATTACGTTATAAAGTTTTAAATTCTAAATATGTTTTGATGAACCGATTATTGTCATCTTTTTTATCATTTTATGATTATAAAACACTTAAAAACTTAAAACAACAAATATTTACCTTTTAAGATTAAAAAATGCAGTTACTGTTCTGTTTTAAAAATTCAAATTAAATTTTAAAATTAAACAATAAAAACTTAAGCATCCATAAAATATAATAAACAAACATTTTAAACATTTACGAATATTAAAAATAAGACAAACAAAAAATAAAACAACATCTTTTCGTATGGAAATATCAATTTACTGAATATTTCAATTACATTTAGATTTGAAATTTGTTGCTATACCTCGTAAATATTCTAAACGTGTTCGATTTCGATATTCTTGAACAATTGTTTGAATTCTTTCGATGATGTCACTATATTTTTTGTAGTTATCCTTTCATACCCCAATATAATATTTTCAATTTTTAATCGACATAAACTTTGTTCCTTTTTCAAAGCTCTAATGAATTCCCAAATATTTGGATGGGTTATATTTATCATTCTCTAAAAAATATTTGTTGTGTGCCACAACATTCTCGTTTTTTTTATTGTGTGTTTGAAGAGAAATTTATTTTAATTTATTGTTTTTATAATTGATGTGTATCGCCTTCTCTCTCTCTATTTCTATCGTTATCTCTTTTACTATCTCTATCTATTTGTCCTTTGTTGCAGTGTAAATACAATTTGCTGACAGCATGAAATGTACTGTTTAAATTTGTGTTTTTTTTTGTTAATATCGGAAACGATTTTTTTTTAGTTGTAAATCGTAATCGATATCGGCAATTGTACATTTTTTTCTGTTTAATTATTTTTAATTCCTAACAAAGCGTAACATCACTTTTATAATTAAAATGTGTAACAACAATATCGAACCAATTTCAATGTATCCAGTAGTACATATATACATCCACAGAAGATAAGTAAACTGTAAAATTTTTAGTGTCAATTCTTATTTTGTAAAATTTAGTTGTAAAATTTTATGGTAAAATTTAATTGTAATTTTTTAATGTAAATTAATTCACTTAATATCAAAATTTTTATCTTTACTATTTTATTTGACATTTTTATGTTAATTCTTAGCTATAGAATTTAATTTAACTTTTCAATTTATTTAACTAAAAACGAGTTTATTTTACTGAATGACGATTATTGAAAATTTGAAATTGTTTGAATATATTTTTGAAATAAACGTTTTATCTCAAAAAAATGAATGGTTTGAAAAATAATAAATATATTTTATGCTGCCTTGACATTTTGAATTTCATTTCTTCTTTAACGAAAAATCGTAAAACCTTTCGGAGATATTTTTGTCGCAGCAATTAGCTGAGAGACCGTTCTCTCGGTTCTGTAATGGCTTTGGAGTGGCGTGCGGGTTTCGTCGAGTTTGTGGGCCGCGAGTTCTCCGTCCTGAGGAGAACACAATAATATTATTCCAACCTTCAATTGCAATTTTAGTGCTTGGAAGTCTATAATTCCCAGTTTGATATACAATCCATAAATGAATGACAAATTTCGGTACTTTTCTGACCACTCTTCTATAAGGCGATCTTATCTACGTATCTTCTAAATAATTTATTGCATCTCTTAATATATGTTCATTGTCTACAAAAAATTCACTATAAATTAACATTTCAAAGGTTCTATTGACATCATTTTCTAGAACACATGCAATTGCTCTAAAATGACGTAAGTTTAGTGCAAAATTACCATCTTCTGAATATGTATTTTGCAAACCAGTACATTTATTAAAGTCTCCATAAAGATTGAGAAAAGTGGAAGAAACATCATTTAATGTTCACATCTGGAAAAAAATCTTTAAATGATTTCATTGCCGCAACTTTAAAATCAAAAATAATGTTAGAGGGATTCAAACTTGGATTTAATGATTTTAAAGCACGAAAAATATATAACAATAACCAACTCTGATTGAAAATAAAGCATAAACAGATGGTATAACATTTCCATGCATAAAGCAATGGATAGTATATATTTGCCCAAATAAATGATGAGCTGAAGCAAATGTTCTATCAGCAAACCAGGTTTAATTATTTTCCATCAATTTGATACAAAATTCAGTAGAAAATAGTAAGACACGGTTTTCCTTTTCTTCACTAACAAATTATATAAACCGATCACCATTTATTGTTCTCTTGAATTCTTCGGCTATTACTAAATCTTCTAAAGAACGACGATTTGTAGGTCTTTTTATCTTTTTTCACTCGAATTCTTTGGATTGTCCTTTTCATCGACACTGTGGAAGGAAGTTGTCCCGATACAGTAACAGAAACATTAGAATAAAACGTCTGATAATATTCTCTGGGTTAATATTTTGACGGACTTTGCTTAGCCTTTCATCTGCTCAATTAGTTCTTTTGATTTATATTTCGTAGAATCAGGAATTTAAATATGTTGAACGCTATTTACAACAAAATTTATATTATTTTTATGATCTTCATTGCATTTTCAGTGCTTTCCTTAATTTCTTTTTACCTCATTAAACCTAATTAAAATGAATAAATCATTAATTAAACTTTTGCAATCTTTTATGTTTCATAATAATGATTGCTACATTTTTATTAATGGAAGCAAGCCTTTGTCAACACGTTGACTTGTCAACGCTGAATTGTCGACACATTGACTTGTCGCGGCGCTGAATTGACGCGATACCCTAGATTCTTACCGAAGAAAATACTTAATATTGCATTTATTTATTGAAACAACCTTTTTTTGGTGCCGAAATTTTCGTAACCAAGTAAATATAAAGTTAGAGAATAGTTTCTAATAAGAAAGGTTTTTTTGGAAAATGAAATCCGCTAAAGAAATAGTAAAAATAGGAATGGATGAACCAATAAACAGTTGATCAAAACACGAAACCGGTCAATATTATGTAATGTTATTTAAAATATTTATTATGTTTAACTCCTATTTTGGTGATAAGGCAACGAACAACTTACTGTAATTATTCGATAAAAAATAAAATTTTATACGTAGTTCAATCAATAACCTCTAAGACTCGGTATGAAATAAAAATTCACAATGTTCTAACAACTTTTATTTTTGAATTTTTATTTTTTTATTCGTTTTCCTTGATCCCCAATGTTTATTTTAGTTGGCTGTATTTTAAAGAAAATATACTATGTTTAGTACTGTAACCTCATTACATTGCACTTTAAACATTGAAAATGTGCAGACAAAACCATAAGAGACAGAAAAAGTTTTTAGAGGTGATTGTCCATCCTTGGCGACTTTTTTATTATTGATAGGGTCTTAAAATTAAATTAAATATGTTTTAAACTTATAAATTAAACATTCTTACTTTATCCTTCCTATAAAGAATAATAAATAAAAGAATTAAATCAATAAAATTTGCAGATTAATCCCTTTATAACTTCCCTTTTATTTAAGCTCAGTGCCCATGGACTCAAGGTAGTTGTTAGGGATTAAATTCAAATTCAAACATAAATTGATATATATATTATTAATAACATTATTTTGGAAAGTATTATTATGATTGAATTATTATACTTATAATTATTATTATATGTATTACTATTATTGATACAAATATTTTGGTACTATTATTATTTACTTACAATATTTGAATATTATTATTATTTTTATTAAAATTATTATTATTAATAATAATAATAATATTATTATTAAAATTATAATTATTATATTATTATTACTAATACTATTATTATTATTATTATTATTTTATTATTTCATTACTATTGTTTAGATTATTATAATTATTGTAAAAAAGAAACCACTTACTTTAAAAATAAAATTAAAAATGAAATAATTTTGATCTGTCGACCAACTCATGCCTTATCAGATCGAAAGCCTGATAAGAGCTTGTTATCGCTCTTCTAGTAGAGCGAAGTTAGCAATTATGATTAATTGCTAATAAGATTAAAAATAATAATAAATTTTTAAATTATTTTTTATTAAATTAATATAATTTCTTTACCTTTTTCATTTGGGTATAAATACCCTAAAATAAATTTTAAATCTCCCACAAAAAAAATAAAAAAAAAAAGTTAACACAGGATAAAAGGATTTAAAATTTTTAGGATCCTCCATTTCTTGTACTTTGTTATATATTGTGAAAAGAATATTGTAATAAATCGAATAAAGTTACTCTCTGCGAAATTTATTTAATTGGAGGATTATTGATAAAGTAAATTGTGAAGCAGTCTCGTGTGAGATTCTTCGTATTCAAACCCTCAATAGAGGAATTTTTATAAACAAGACGTTGGAAGAATCTTTTGCTTTAAGGAGTCAGAAAAGTGTGATTTAGAGAGTGTAGTTTAAATACGATAAAAGAAAACTTTAAATTTTGAATACCCAACATTATTGAATGAAGAAGTTCAAGCAATGCATGGAATCAGGGAAAGATGCCGGTGGGAAAGGAAGACAAAAGTAAATCTCAGATGAGAAAAAATCAAATGTGAATTGTCAAATGTGATTGTAGAATACAAGTACTCGAACTATCATTTCAACTGATGATTAGCTACGGTTCTGCGTATACTATCTTTAACAGAAGATGGATACAAAACGTTTTTGATTCCATAGATGAAAGATAAGTACCTTCGATAAGCTTTGATCAACTAACTAATTTTTGAACAATGGGGTTCAACTTTATTGATGATATAATTACTCACTATGAGACATCATTCTCAATGTATCTTCCGGAGACAAGGAAAGAACCACTGAGAAGAAGGCGAGAATTTATGATTCCCATATTTTGGTCATGAAAGGATAATAATTATCAGTTTGGACTTCTGCTCAAAAAGAAATACCTTCAATACAGAATACTTCCGCGCGAAAGGAAGAAACGTAATGCACCTTACACTCAACTTTGGTTATTTATTGATCACGCGCCTCTTCATTTCGCACAACTGTCGCCCGAAACAATCACCAAATGGGGTTTTGTGAGCCTGGCACACCTGCCTTACAGTCCTTACATCGCTCCCAGTAACTTATACCTATTCAACAGTCTAAAAAACACATAATATGGCGTCACCTTTCATGTGGAGAGGATCTCAATGAATGTATGTCAAATTTTTATCACCAAAGAATCATTAGTTTTTTGCTACTATCTTTAATATTCTCTCACACAGATGGAATATACTTATGGCTAACCAAAGAGACTACATTGAGAATTATTTTTTTTAATGGTTTTTTTTAAATTGTTAAACGATTTTTCACCAACTTTCTGTGGTCTGATTGAGTTGAATTTTGCCCAAATTTGTAAACCCGGTGACAATACACCAATCAATTAAAAAAATATTTAAATGATTAAAATAGTCATTTTTGCACAAAAAAATAAATTATTCATTTTTATAAATTATATCAAAATCAAAATAAATTCGAATTCGTATTCTTTTTAATATTTGTTAACACCTTATGATTGTTTGATATTTGTTCGTAATAAATATATTTTGGGGATTCCTTATCAATCAAAGATTATTTTGTAATATCTTTGTCATGAGGAATTTTCACAAAAGAATTATTGATATTCTGGACTCTTGGTACTATACTCTTCCATAATTTTATCGTATTAAAAATATTTTTGGTGGTTTAAGATGTGGAAACAGCGTTTCAAAGACCAGGCTATCCAAATCAGCAATCGGCATCGAATTATTTGGAATTCTACCATAATCTCACAGTTGCACCGCACCAAAGCAAGTATTTATATGGTTCCCTTCATTGACAAACCAGCTCAATCAGACAAATAGTTCAAATCATGACTCTAATTCGATCTCATAGCTGTAATTTTTTATTGATTCAAAGCCGAACTGCCGAAATCAACACAGTCTAATTGATTATGGAACTTCATTTCAAATCTACAAAAACTCAGAATTTCGACCCGGTAAAATTTCAGTTGATCTTTTAGGTCTCCGTGATTTTGTACCAAAGAATCAATGACAAAAAATAGTGGTTTTTAAAAAAGTATTGTTTTATTTTGTACTTGTTTTAATTTTAGAGCAAAAACAAGATGGAATTATAATACTGAAAGTGAAAATGTCAAAAATCAGATAATAGATTTACTTTCGTAAAAAAAATCGCCGATTTGGGGGCAAATTAAAAATTAGCCAAATTTATTTCAAAAACCTAACTGGTTTTTGCCATCAAATATAATTTTTTTTATCAAAAATATCATTGCAAATAAATATCATAACCAATTTCTAAATGCGATAATAATCCAAATTCAAAATAATTTCAATCGATATTAATTAAAGAAATCGATCATAAATATTTCTTATGGCTAAAGACAGTCCAAAAAAGGGTGGTAGTCCGAAAAAAAGTGGTAGTCCATCGAAATCCGATGATAAAAAGGGCAAAAAAGGTGGTGAGAAAAAGGCTTTACCGAAATGGTCGGCGGAAGAATGTTTAAAGGCTGATTCGGAAACGTTTGCCCGCAAACGTTACGAAGTCCCACTCGACGCTTCCTACAAACGTGTCACTTATCATATAGCTTTAATCGTCAAGAAAATTTACGTTTTTGAAGTATTCAACGAAACTCCCGAAGTTCAACAATTCTGCAATTCGAATAAAGGGAGCAAAAGTGGCTCTCCGAAAAGTAAAAAATCTCCCAAAGAAAAAGGTTCTCCGAAAGGCAAAAATCCCTTGGAAGAAGAAGAAGATTTACCCATTGTCTATGAGGCACCAATTATCGAAGGAGTTGTAGCTATGCGTCGGGGACTTTTGTTGAAAGATGACGAAAAATTGTTTGTCGAAGTCACAGCCACTTGGAAATATCGAGAGGACTCGAAGATCACTCCATTTCCTCCACAAGTTCGAGTTCAACATCAATGCTACCGAGACTATTACTACATACAGCCGTCGAATTTCGAAAGAGCCGTTTTACCGACTCCTTACAATCAGACGTTAATCAATAAAGTTCGGACGGAATATGGGGCCGAGTGGGAAGGTTATCCGTTCCTTTTTGACTTGACCGGGACTCCTGACTCAATAACCTTCAACCGACCATATGATCATAAATATCCGGAAGACGGTATGTTTTGGGTGTTGCGATGTTTTATCGGTAAATATGAATTCACTAAACCCACTCCGGATAAGGAAATAAAGATAAATTTCTGGAAATTTAAAATAGCGCCGTCATTATCGACTTTAACTTTACGAAATAGTAAACCGTTTAATTACATTCGTCATCAAACGCTTGATGATGCTGGTGATCTTGTGTTGTCGGTTTCTTTGAATCGAGACCTCTTTTATCACGGTGAAACCATTGACGTTACGATTAATGTAGAAAATAACTCTCAACGACATGTTGTTAACAGCATTACGATCTTTTTCGAGCAGAATTATAGATTTTTCAATGAGATACCGCACGATAATAGTATTCCTTTGAATGAGGTTTGGTTGAAGCCGGGAGACGGAGGATTACCGATTAATCCGAAAAGCAAAAATTTTTGCAAAACAGTTCAAATTAAACCCCATTATGACTGGTCAAAATATAATTTAGTTTGTGATGGTAAAATGGAACGGGATGAGAAAATCTTTCTAGCATCTAGTACGTTGATTATGAAAACCATTCCTCTTAGTCAAGCGGAAATCGAAGCTTTAGCAGCTGGAGATGGAAAATCGCCGAATAAAAAAGGATCACCAGAAAAAAGTGGAAAAGGATCTCCTGGACGAAAAAGTAAAGGATCTCCGAAAAATAATTCAGCGAAAAAAGATTCACCGAAGAAAAGCTCACCGAAAAAAGAATCCGTTAAAAAGGGAAAATCTTCAGTTAAATCTGTGACACCACCACTTGACGAAACGAATGCTGTTCCACCGGAGCCACCAGAAATTCCAACAAAACGAATTTTAATCAATAGAGAATTATGTCACAGTGTTTTTGTAAGTTATGACATAGTCGTACGTTGTAATTTACAAACTCCCTCAAACAAAGAAGCTGGACATCCTGCTGTAAGAGTACCATTTATTTTAACAAGAGAAACGAGATATATCAACAAATGGAAGAATCCACCTACATATAACCATTTACCAATAAAGTGTGACCAAAAGCATACCCAAGAATCCCAACCACATATTTTCTGTAAAAAGTTAAATCTTCCACCTGAAGCTGTTAGTAAAAGTCCTAATTCGAAAAAAGATTCTAAAAGAGAATCTAAAAAAGACTCACCGAAAAAAAAGTCTAAAAGTTGAATGAGTATTTACATTAAAGTATATATTTTCTAATATTATTAATACGGAACAAAATTAAGGCAAACGAAAAATTAAATTTTACTATTTAAACTTAACATATATTTGATATATAATGTGTATATTATATAATATTAAAAACATTTGTAAAATGAATATAATACATACTAGTAATGATGCATTTGTTTCTATCTCTTTTATTGACAAAATGACGTATATTCTGTATTAATCATTCAAGAACAGGAACTTAACCCTTAAGTCAGTGGTTTCCAACGTGTGGGATGTGCCCTCCAGGGGGGTGTGAGTCTGTTGCAAGGGGGGCATGCAGATGTTTCCAAAATATCATTTTCGAATACAAACCAAAAAAATCGAATAGGTATCACAAAAAATGAATCAACAATTTGTTTTTTTAAGAGGGGCACACCATTTTTTTTAAAAGGGAGGCGCCGGTACAAAAAGGTTGGAAACCACTGTCTTAAGTGCATGATGATGTATATGTACATCAGTGTTTTCTTCCTTACATAATTTCTAAACGGTAATTCAAACACAGTATTTTTTACTTTTAGTAGGTGCTAAGAATATCTATCTTAGTTTTTGAACGCAAACTTTCATGATATGGCAGTTCACTTTTTTAACTGTCAAAATTTGACAGCTTGGTGCAACACTTTCAAATACATTTATTGTATTTAAAAAGGAAAAATCATGCATTTACGGGTTAATGTTTATGAAAGGTTAGGCATTAATTATTAAGTGAGTCAATTATAATTTGAGCTTTTTTGATAGTAGGTTAAGAATTATAAATAAAATTTTCTAGATCTTGTAGAATAAATGGAAATAAATATTGAACATTCTGTAAAGAGATGGAATGTGTAAGTATTGTACTTCTGCAAAAATAGGACTTGTTGGGAAATAAATCTTATTTAGATATAATCATTCAGTAGCTGGAAACAATGTGAATGCTAACACATTGACGGACTTTTGCGTATATAGCCGTCAAAGCGAAGTTCCCTATGTTGCATGACGGCAATAGCCGTCCAAAACGAAACGGTTCTTGTAGACACTACGGCTATAGCGGCAAAAATGTACAAAAATGTTTTTCACCTGGTACACAACTTGCAGCTTCAGTATTCTAATATTCTCTATACTGGTAATAAGCCTTATTTGTCTTTTTGAAAGGCCTTAAGAACGATTTTTGAAAAGCTTAGAACGAAGGCTTCAAACTCTCGATTAGTACTAAACTCAACAGGGTTTGTCTAAGTAAAATAAATAATATCCATTACTTATTTTTCAAGCAACTGAACATCTTCCCGGAAAGAAAATAATTTTTACTAAGTATTGTTGTAACCTTCCGTTTTGCAAATAATAAAGAGTTATGAGTTACTGACTTCATTGACTGATTAGTATTTTGGTCAAAAATAAATATTCTTTTATATTCGTATATCTTATTGTACCCACAATGAGATTAGGTTGATGCAAAGAAATGTCTTTTTAATGTATTTAATATTCATTGTTTGAAATATTTAGAAAATCATTAATAAATAGATTCATATTTAAATTTTCTTTAAAGCTTAAACTTTACTCTATATTTCGATACCAAGTATGACATTATTGTTGTTAATTTAAGGTGTATTTATTCTATTTTAGAAATGTTAGAAAATAAGGAAATGAGAACAATTTTATTCTACGATTTCAAACTAGGCCGAAAAGCGACAGAAACGGCTCGGAATATTAACAATGTATTTGGACAACATACCACTAATTTACGAACAGTACAACGTTGGTTTTCTAAGTTTAGTAGTGGCAACGAGAGCCTTGAAGTTGAATAACACGGTAGTCGACCATCACAAGTAGACGACGACCATTTGAAGAAGTTCATCAATGCCGACCCTCATAAAAAGTCAAGGGAAGTTGCTCAAGAACTCAACGTTCTCCAATCAACAGTTGTTCGCCATCTGAAGAAAAAACTTGTTATCTGTTAGCAATCATGTGTTCAATGTAATGGTTTTTATTTTGACTAATAAAGTTAATTCTAAAGAAGGTTATGTTCATTTAAAGTTGACAGTTAAAAAACGACATTTCTTTTGCATCATCCTAATATAATTCATGGCTAATTTACAATGCAATCTGATGTTTCTCAGGTTATGTAATCTCCCTCTGCAGGGCATAATAGACCATTTTAAATGTAAAAGGGATATTAAAATTGACCTTAACTCCTTTCATTGTACTTCCAGATTTAATGGCTCATTAAGTTCTACATATATATAATATCATTCATATATTTTTCAGTTCTCTGTATCTTGAAAATACCTTCAAAATTTAGACTTTTAAATATTAAACTTTAATATTTATAGATTTTTATCGTAGATTTTGTTATCCGAGAAATTACATTGGTATTTAAATGGAATTTATTCTTTTTCCGAATCGCAAATCAAAATAAAGAGGAAAAAAGAGATTAAAATTCTTACTTTTATTAAGAGAAATGTTTTGTGGTCTTTTTATGATCACTCAGAATTTGATATGTATAAGTCAGTACCAAAATACCATCTTGTAATTGATTTAATGCTCCTTTAATTGGTGAAAAGCTGGCATCGTTCATGCGGAAGGACATTTGGTCTCGCAGCTTTTTCCAGTACCAGAAGAATAAGGTCACGAAGCACACCAAACCGCCAATACTGACGTTTCCCACCGGCAGCCGTTTTGAAACGGTGCCTATGGTCATTATTGGACCACTTCCAATGTCACGTGGCTACCAATACATCCTTACCATTCTAGACAGGAACATGAGGTGGTCTGATACGTTCCCAATCAGATCACTGGCCACTGACACCATTATTGAAATATTCGTCAATCACTGGATTTCTCGTTTCGGCATTCCGAAGAGGATCATAACAGATCAGTAGCGACAATTCGAGTCAGAGTTATACAGCGACCTCACTAAACGATTGGGCATCCAAAACATTAGGACCACCATGTACCACTCGTAAACAAACGGTCTGATAGAACGATTCCACCGTACCTCGAAGAACTCATTCAGAACGTTAGCACAGAAACACGATTGGGCGAAGCAGTTACCACTCATTTTGCTCGGCTGGAGAAACATTCCACTAGCAGATATGGTACCTCACCCGCACAAATGCTCTTTGGCTCAAACACCTCACTAAACAATGAGCTATTCTTCAATGAGGCACCAAGAAAGGATGAGATGTCAACGGCAGCACGTGAACACTTTGCAAGCCGACAGAACAATACCAAACCCAAAGGGGCAGCATATCTTTGTCCCTAAAAGAACTTGCGACCTCAAAATTTGTCTGGCTCCAAAAGGAAACCGCAAACTCTCTAGAAAGTCGCTACACCGGACCACATAAGCTCCTAACCGTCGCGCTAGATAACAACACAGCTAAAATTTTGGTACATGGCAAGGAGATCACCTTGAATATTTTCAAGCTCAAGCCTTGCCTGCACTTGGAAGATTCCATCCAGGACGAAACCAAGCCAAAGCCGGACAACAACAACTCCCCCAAAAAGAAAACTTCAACGTCAAAGCGCACATTAGCCACGAAGACAACAAGAAAACCATCTCAAAGGACGATCATACGACCGGCAAATTTTCATGACTACATCAAGTAATGCGTAACGACCTCACACCCTCAACACAACTACAACATCACATAGCAACAGATCACACACAAACCATAAACCCCCACAACAACATCACGCAACAAGTACTCCACGCCTTCACACCTCCACAACACATCACACCCAAACAAACAACACGCTAAAAAAACCCTCACTGACACAGCGACATAGCCATCATACCCCCACAACGCAACACATCACACGCAAACAGACATACCAACAAAACCCAACATGAACGACACAACACTGCAACACACCGCGTTTCGAGGAATATTCATTCTCGCACCTCTCAGACTTCCAGCAACCCTCCCCAATTCCACAACAACCATGCTCCATATTCTTCGGCGGGGGCTCCTGTAGTGATCAGATAATCCATGAAAAAAAACTGACTTTTGTTTAATTAAATTAAATTAAAAATTTGTGAAACGTGGGAAATTTAAATTTTGTAATTATGTTGGTAAAAAATAAATGCCTTATAAAAATAACCGATTTCTTATTTTCTATCTAAATTTTTTAAATTGTAAACGAATGAAATCTAGCGAACCAGAGCTGCCGCCTCATTGTTCAGTGAATCGGCATCCGGACAACCCACTTGGACGCATCGAGTTGACCACCGACCGATGCGACGCCGCCGACATACCAACACACTTCAGCGAGCCGCTGTGGGCCGTTTCGACGCCGACGCACGTCCGCGTAACGACCATTGGGTACTGGAACCGACCGATCATGTCCGACAGTGACAATTTCCAGCACAGTTAAGAGGTGCTGGTTGCCGCCACTCGGTTCGGCAGCCGGCACCACAATCAACTTTTCAGATTATCATTTATTTTCATCAAAAATGAGTAAGTGTGTAAAGTTTAAAGAAAATTGATCAGTAAAAAGCCTGCAAAAATAGGTTTATAAATTCCATGAATACGTATATATATATAAAGCACGCTAATATAAAAAAATAGAAAAATAGAAAAATTAAAATAAGTAAAGATTTCATAAACGAATTTTACTGCAAAATAAAAACAAACAAAAAAAGACCAGAAAAACGAATTTACTTGACATTTAATAAGAAATTTAGAACTGTTTTTTTTCGAAACAAGCTGATCAATATCAGCCGGAATGGATGAGGTAGCTATATGTACTCAGTTTTTTAATCGTGCATCCTTCAGTCTTGATCGGTAGTCATTTTTGATTAATTTCATAATTGTTATAATTGTTCGCAAACATACATACTTCCGAAAAGAAAGATCATTTGCTTTGAATTTTTCGTGAAAACGGAAATTTCTCGGGCTCACATAAAATTTATAAAAATTTACGATGTTTACAGAGAAAAATGCATTTTTTAAATCGGTATTATTCTGCCTGACAATCACTTCCATTTGAAAGTCTTCGGGAACTGAATCCCCATCGATATTAAATGGTGAGGAAAACATTTTCAATGGAAACCACTGGCTTCTCAGCTTTGAACATTTGGAAATCGGTACCTCTTCTAAGTCAAAGTTCTGCGGAATTAAAAACCACTAAGCCATATTCAGATTCTAAATCTTTCAGTAATTCTTTAAATTCACGGTAATTTAACGCGCCGATTTTATAAAATTGATTAGTTTAATTATAAAGTAATAGAAGAAGGTATATCAGGATAGACTAGTTTCTTCTTATCCTGTGGTTTCTTATAAACAGTGATATCCACCATACAGAAGTAGCTGTCGTTGATGTGATTTTTCGGCTCCCTCCAAATTCTAGGGACTGCAAACGGCATTCGTTTCCTGCTACCGCTTGGCCACCCTTCCAATGTTAATTTGCAGCATCCGCATATTGTTAGGATCCTGAAATAAAATATATTAAATAATATGTATAAATATTTAAAAAATCAGTAACCATTGTGTATCATTTATTATTAATTATTTATATAATCATTGCTATTATCATTGTAATTATTATTTGGATATTCATATTACTATTAATAATATATTGAATATCAGTATTATTAATAAATAATTATAATGATTATAATTATTATTAATATTATTATTAGTGGTATTATTAAAATTATTATTGTTGCTATTATTATAATTATCATAATTATCATTAGTATTATTTGGTGTTGGTTATTATTATTTA
>MQRK01173525.1:14509-33147 GCA_001938485.1 Girardia tigrina
ATATATATATATATATATATATTGCATTCAATAAAGTGTATTTTAATTAAATTAATTATGGGTTCAATTCCAACATATTATTAAACTCCATCAGGTACCTCTTCCTGATGTTGGTACATGGTCTATGCCATACCCAATTAAGTTCATCTGGCCCCATCCTTTCACCAGTGAACAAAATCAAGTATCTACCGGGTTCCTAATGATTGAAAATTTTGTTTCTTTTATTATCGATCGGAATTCTGTATCTTTATGTTCTTTAATATCATATGTTACATTCATTTGTGAATCCTTACCTAATTTAATTGATTATTTATTTATTATTTAGGTTAGACTACTTATTTTTATCTTTTATATTTTTATAGATAGACCACAAGAGATAAAACGCAATCAAATTCTAAATGTTGTTATTTATTAATCAAATCAAAAGAAAAATAAACAGGAAGAATCTGTTCATCGTCATTAATCATCCGAGTTGGACGGAACCACAAATTCTTCGTTTTGACCAGTTGTGATTGATCGGTACAAAAGGCGGTCTCGACCTTCCTTCCATGTTTTATATATATATATATATATATATATATATATTTATATAAGCAAAGGATACACGTAATAAAGATAATTTACAGGAAACTTTCGGAGAAAAAAATATTAATGATACTGAAATGTCTGTCAAAATAAGATGGAATTCTTTCTTAAAGAAATCAAATTTAATATGATTATAAAATAATAATTAAAAATTGAACACGCCAAAAACAGTTGGACGATGTCAAATTGCGATCTTCAATTGTTTTTTTAGTTCAATTCTTAAACACAACCTTTAATAAAAAAGATCACGTAGACTGAGAAATCGCATAAAAGAGACCATTAGATTATAAAAGTTAGATAAAGTTTAGAAAAAGTAAAAAAAATTCAAGTAAAATATAGAAAATTTATTAAATTGAAGTAAATTTTAGAAAAAAGTTTTAATTACTTGTAGTCATCCCACTGTATGGTATATGTTTGATGGTTTACAGGGGGACACGGACAATCATAATCTGGCATTAGCGATTGATGAATCTGGAATTTGTGAAGCGAAAGAAGAAATAATATGTACTTTTACAAGAACACCTAATTTCTGGTTTCAAAAATTATTCAAATGAATCTGATAAACTTAAATATTTACGTAAATTTGTAGATTTGCAGAAAGATACGTTTTGATTCAATATCCGGTCAAAATTGGCTTTGTTATGATTAAAATACAATAAAAACTAATCATTATTTTCTTCTCATTTTTCCCCTTTATATTATTAAAAAATTATAAGTAGAAAAATAAGATGTCTGGTAAAAATAATTATGTAAACCTTGTAAAATCTCTCGTTCTCTCTCCATAATTTTAATCGCTCAATTTATTTGTGGTACATGCGTTGTTTTTTATTGAATATGTGAATGACTTTGTCATTTGTTTGTTTCTTTCTTTTTGTGTATATTGAGGATCTGAAGGGTGACAGAACAATGAAAACAAATGAAAGGAAAGAAAGTAAATTATCAATAAATTATCCCCCCAATATATCCCTGTAAAATTACAGAATTAAATCGGAATTATCGTCAAGGATATTGCTGTTATAATTTTCGTATTAAACCAATTCTCATTTAGTAATGCAAAATAAGCATTTACTAAAAATTCTGATAAATAATAATATAAATCAATAATTATAAATATATATATTTATTGATTTATTTATAACCAATTTTACATCATCAGACATCAGCAGCGCATCATAGGATATAAAAATGGATGATTTTTTTTAACTGATCCCTGATCGCAGAGCGGATTGTGCAACACTGTAGCGACGTTGTATATTCAACGATTACGAACGACAGAAAAGGAAATGAAATTTTTTTTTTCAAAATTATTACTTTCTTCAAAATCCATTTCCCAGGTCGAACAAAAGACAGATGTCAAGGAATGACAATTTCCGGTATGTGGTCTTTTGGGAAAGAATATTTTTTTTGGATTTGGAATTTGGAATTTTTTATTGCAGATTTTTCTTTTTTTTGACTTAATTGTGTTTAAATAAAAATCTATATGTCTGTATAATATAAATAAATAAAATTTTGTGTTGAATTCATGTATTTTTTTGCATTTTTGATTTATTAGCATAGATAAATATAATAAATATTAAAAATATGGAACGTAAGTCGATGTAGGTAGAAAGCGATTTGGCACGTGTTTTAGATTAAAAAAAATTCCAAAGATTTATAATCACATTTTCGTCGATCCCAGAAAAAATCTAAAATAAATTTTACTTAAAATTTAAACTTTAACTAAAGGCCTTTTACTCTATTATAATGCTTAGAAATTATGTGTGTATGTCCGCGTATATAAAGTTTTTGTGTGTGTGTTGTGCGTATGTATTGTGGTGCTTTCAATTGTGTTTGTATGTGCATTTATTATTTATATATTTTTATATATCTTTATGATTTAGAATCTAAGCAAATGCACACGACATCCATTCTTATTGGTTTGTTTATTTTTACATTATATATTCATTAATTTTTATAATTCATTTTATATAGGTATTTATTTAAATGCCTCCGCTACATAAGGAAATGAGAACGGGTGTAATTCCTCATTCAAAGAAGCAAAATGAACGAAATCAACCGTCGGAAATAATCCAACTGATTAATTTGATCAAGTTTCCAAATAGTTCTTCGGTCTTCGATCAAACAAATGAGAAAATAGTTTGCATCAAAATCCTACAACACCGAAAAGTGAAATTTATTATTTTTGTTACGGGTTGTTACATTCATTATTTTGTTTATCACTTTTATCAATAATAACATCATTCCAACACAGTTATTTTATTTTTTTATTTATTAGTCAACACGACCAAGTTCAGCAAAATATTAATATTTAAGTTAGCTTGGTCAGGTATCAATAAGCCTCATTTGCGGTCTCTTTATTGAGTGAAAATTCTATTAATTATGATTGAATGTGTTTTATCGAATGTATTGTCTTTAAAATTAGCTCTATGAATAGTTCATTCATCAGTCTTTTTTCGCCGTGATATATTTTTCTGGTGTCTTTTATTCTGTTCTCTTTTTTTCGGGAATCGGTATTTAAAAATGTTGAGTAAATTCGTTTTTAATTTGATCTTACAATTCAAATTTTTTTGTAAAATTCTAATGATTAGGAAAATCAGTTAACATCGAAAAAATTTAAAGTAAAAACGTTTTTGTTTTTTTAATGATTTTAATTGTTAAATGAAGGCCTGATATTAAAACTCAAAAAACGTTCATTATGATAGATATTGTTATTAATTTCGACAAATCAACCGTCATCATCAGTAGGTTATTGCTAACAAACAATTTCTTTCGTTTTGATCCATATTTGAAAAATTACAAAATAATTAAATTACCTCGTAACGTGTAGGTGAAAAAAGGCCCGTCCAATGATATACCTCTCATGATGTAGCGAGTTTCTCGATTGTGGTTCACAAATTAGTAAAATAGTGTTTATTCCAAAGTATAACATTCTCTTATAAAACTAGAAAAAGATCTATCATATATGACGTGCGTGCTGAATTTTCGTCTTTAAAGGTTTTTGTTTTAATTTTGGAATTTTAATTATTATAATTTATTATTTGTTGCTTCAAATTCGGTGTTGATCCAACAATTGGTCGAACAGCATGGTTTTCAGTCAACTTCGTCGGCCTCCTAAATTATTTAGGCGAAGGCGCTGTACTGACAAAACTATCTCGATGTGGGCTATCCATATTAACCACGACCTTAAGTGGAATTGCTTCTGTTCCTATGCCACTTTTCATTTTAATCATAGCGTGATCGACAAAAAAAAACAAACTAACATCGCATCGGTTCTCGAAGCGACGAATTCTTGAGCATCATTTTGGTTTTTGAAATTTTTTTCACGTAGGATGTTGTACAATATATTAAATATGGTATTCAAATTCACAATTTTATTCAAAAATAATAAAAAAATATGGAAAGCCTGTTACATGACAACATTGTTTTATACTAGCACGTTAGTAAATAGACAGGAAAACTTATAACTTTTATTTCTTATCGTAAAAGAGAGACTTCTTTTCATAAATGAATCACATTTATTAAACTTTATATTTAAGTGATCTAACAAATAGTTTATTTCAAGCATCTACTTGGACATAAACTTCGCGAAAAAAATAAATAAATAAAAGATAATCAAATTTTATTTTTAGGAATTTCATTTCCTAATTTTTAATATTTGGCTTCTAAGTGTTCTCGTTTTATTTTAGTTTCAAGTTAATTTAGAGTTCTTTCTATAATTGTCTACATTAAAAAATCAAAAAGAAATTGAAAAATCATAACATAAAGTTTATAAAGAATAAAAATTGGATTACTGCAATTCTAGTCAAATAGGTTTTTTTATTATTGTTTTGAAATTATTATTCAAAATATGTGAAAAGTAGAACTATTTGATCTTATCTTTTATCATATTAGGTTGGTCGAAAAATAATGGCGGTTTTGGGACACAAACTTCAAAAACGTGCAAATTCATAGAAACAAAAGTCAATTAATCAAAGTATGAACCGTTGGCATCAATACATATTTGCCAAAGAGAAACAAGTTGTTTTATTCCATCAGCATAAAATGCATCGTTTCTCAAAGCGACGAATTCTTGGAAGGCATTTTGAGTATCATTTTGGTTTTTGAAAATTTTTTCACGTAGGAAGTTGTACAAATGCCTGAAAAAGTAGAAGTCCGTTGGCGAGAGGTCTGGTAAATATGGTGGATGAAGCAGGGTTTCATAGCCCAACTCATTAAGCTTTTGAAGAGTCACTTTTGAAATATGAGGTCTACCGTTATCATGAAGAAGGATGGGACTTTTTCGATTGACCAATCCCGGACAAAGGGTTTTCAATTTTTTATGCATTTCATCAATTTCATGACAGTACCTCTCCGCTGTGATTGTTTCACCTGTATTCAAGAAACTATAGTGGATGATTCCAGCATCACACCACTAAACTGTCACCATAACCTTACGGGGTGTTAGTTTCGGTTTTGGAAAGTGTTTCGGTACTTCATCTTTGTCCAACACTGTGCAGATCGACGTCGGTTATCATACAGGTTCCATTTCTCATCACAGGTAACAATACGATCAAGAAATGGATTGTTTTTATTGCGAAGACGATTGGCAGAACAAATTTCATAGCGTCGGTTCTTTTGATTTTCATTCAAATCATGTGGAACCTATTTATCAAGTTTCTTGATTTTTCCAAGTTGTTTTAAATGATCCAGGACTGTTGAATGACTAATGCCTAACCCATCTGCAAGTTCTCTGATTGTTGTACGGGGATCTGTTTCCACCATTGTCCTCAAATTGTCGTTGTTCACAACAACTGGACGACCACGACCTTCATCGTCTTCAAGGTTTTCATCTCCATCAGAAAATTTTCGCAACCATCGTTGCACTGTGCGCTCAGAAGCTGTTCCCTTGCCAAACGCTTTATTAATATTGCGAGCCGTTTCTGCTGCTTTACGACCAAGTTTAAATTCGTACAAGAAAATTGCTCGAATTTTATTTTTTCCATTATTAATTTAGCACCGTAAATATTCTAAAAAATAACGGCAATATGTCAATAATGGCTATAGGAATTTACAGCTAGGCATAAGATTTCAAATAATATCTAACACTAATGCATTTAAACTTATACATATTAAAGTAGATAAACAAAGTATAAAGCTCAAAAACCGCCATTATTTTTCGACCAACCTAATATTTTTAGGTATAGTGAAGGTGGACAACGGATAAGGGTTTAAGTAATTTACAGAAATTTTAAAAAATTATTTATATTTTTTGAAAATGAAAAATTTAAATGCTTTTTCAAGTTTTCATAATAAATTTTTTTTGAAATATTTTTCGTAGAAATAATTAGATGTGGCAATCATACAATTTTCTTGATGAATCTTCAGATAATTTCTAACCAAATCGAGGGGGGTAGATTGAATTTTTTGACTAGTTTTTAAAACATCCAAATTTAATTTTTTGTTCTTTATTTTTTTTGTAAAAAAGTAAATAATAAATCTTTTTTTAAATTAATTTTATTAATTTATTTATAAAGAAATTGATATTTTAATTAAATTATACTACTTTAAATGATTAAGAATTACCTGAAGTTACTTGAAAAAATATTTAATATGCATTATAATAATTAAAATTATACAAATTATGTTATTATAGAAAATTATAGTAAAAATTAATTTAATAATTGAAATAATGAATTAACTTCATAATTATAAATTTGATATTTATTATTGAAAAATGATTGAAATATTTTTCTTTGTTGTTTTCTTTCAATAATGAACATTATATTGAAAAGTATTCATTTTGTGTGAAAAAAAAGTTTAAAAAATATTTAATTTTCTTATTTTAGTTTAATAACCGGAAGTTATAAATTCAATTGAAAATCAAATTTTCTGTGAAGTACTTCTTGTAATTAAGCGTTCACAGGATACTTAAATTCAAATCAATAATCAAATTTTTATTTTCATATCGATATAATTTAATTATTTCAACACAATGAATAATGAAAACATTATTTCAACAACCGTTTATTATTTTATATAAATTCAAATGGGGACCGTCCATTGAAAGAACAAATTTAAACATTCCAAAACAATAAAAAGTGTGAAGAATATTTTAAATTGTCTGAATGTGTGAATGTATTGATGTTGTATGTTGATTTGAGTATGCTGAACTTAGAATGGTGATTCTCCAACCTGGATGGAAATTATTAAAGTCATTTTTAATAATTCGATAACATTTTTATAATTTAGTGTTTTTATTTAGAAATGATTTAAATTATTATTTTTAATTAATATTTTAAAAAAAATAAATTTTTTAAAAAGATTTAGAAAAATTGTTTGAATAACATGATTAAAAACAGAAATATCAAAACCAATTAGAGCGATGTCAAACGATGAAAGATCTCCTGGGAGTTGAAATGACTCTAAATGTGATAGTAACAAAAATTAAAACGAGACTTATCTAAATGTTCTTAATAAACAATGTGTCTGTTTCAAAACACAGAAAATTGCCAGAACTTGATTGAAGGCAAATAAAAATAGTATGAATTAAAATGGAAAACATTTCATCTATTTAAAACATTAATAAATATAGCAGACAAAAAATTAAATCATGCTAAAATATTTCATTAAAAAATATAAAATTGAATATTTTTAGTACATTACAAGATACATACTTAAAATATATACAGGGTGGTCCAATGGTTACGCAATGCGATTTTTTGCAGAAATGGAATTAACTTGTCAAGACGAGCATTTTGACATATAACTTGGGGGATCGGTGTAGAGCATCAGGGTCAAATTACGCAATTAAGGTTAAAGTACGTAACTCGGAATTTCGATGCAAATGAGATGTCATTTGAAAGATTATTTTATGCTGATTACTAATATTTAATTATGATTATTGTGTGATTAGTAGTTTTAGTCATTTTTTAATTTCGTAGTGCATTATTTTTATTTTAAATTAATTTTCACTGTGATAAAATTGCGATTAAAATGTCGAAATGTACAGATGATGATCGTGTCTTCATGGTTCTGACATACAACAAACATGAAAATCTTTCGGAAACAGTTAAAGCCTTTTGTAGAAACACCGAATTCAGTCCTAAAAGGAACAAAAAACTTTTCCTTTCTCTGACCTGCTTTTGATAACTGAATTCGTTATTTCTAACGAGTAAAAATAAAAAAAAATGATTAATAAAATGATAAACTAAGTTAATCAAACAGAATACATTTTTTTAAGTTTGATGAACTTAGTTATAAAGGATATCAACGTTAATTATTTCTTAATAAAAAATAATAAACTCAATTGTCGTATGGTGAAAACTTTTAATGTTAATAACCTTTTTAGAAAAGAGAGACAAATAAACCAATGAATAACTGTAACCAGAAATATACGTATACTCGGAAATGATGATTGTCCGAAGAAAAATAAATAATCAGTGGAACGAATCTCGCGAGATGAGAAATCAATATATAATCAGACAGGTGGACAGACGATAACTATATTCATAGTACAATTTTTAATTTGTGAATTGAATTTTATTTGAATATGACATTCAAATAAAAATCATTATCTTTAATTTATATAATTATTATTTTCTTTTATTAAAAATAAAAATTTCTCTTTTTCTTTTCCAACTCTTGGATTTCATTTTCTTTCACTTTCATTCTTGAATTGATATTTCTTTTGCGATAAAGAAAACTAATATATAAAATAAAGTAAAAAAAACAAATAAATAAACATACACAAAATTGACACCAAAAAAATCAACACAAAAATACCCTCAACACATCACACCTAAAAAACGGACAAATAAAATCAAAGGTTACAGATAAAAAATAATAACGTGATCGTCAGACGAAACAATACATCTTTAAAAAATTAAGAAACCACCATACAATCAACGCATCAACAATTTTACAGACATTCGAAAAACTCAAGTCAACTGGCTCAATATTTGATGACAACGAAGGCAAGAAAACTAAAGAAAAAACTGTCAGGATGGAGGAAAACATAAAGAAAGTTCGGAAGCATCACAAGTTTTAAACTTCAGAAAGACATCAATTCATCGAATTTGAAAAATTGATATTGGTCTATTCCCATACAAAATTCAAGTCAGCCAGGCGATTATTGAAATGGCTAGTAGCAAAAGATTGGAATTTGGGAACAAAATGATCATCTTATCTGAATGTGGAGAAGTTGATTTGTAACGGATTTGGTTAAGTAATGAAGCTCATTTCCATCTGCAAGGTTACGTTAACAAGCAGAATTGGCGGATCTGGAGAAGTGAAAGTCCTAATTGTTCGATTATTGAGCCATTAAACCTCGTTCAGCTTACAGTTTGGTTAGTGATTTCAGCGGAAATGATTATTGCCATGTGTTTATTACGCAAAATATTACTGGTGAGCGATATTTCAATGTGTTAAATAACGATGTCATCCCCTATATTGATGGTCTCGACAAAATTAACGAATATTGGTTCATGCAAGATGGCGCTAGATCTCATAGAACATTTGAAATATTCGAATTATTGGTCGAGCACTTTGGAAACAGGATTATTGAACTTGATTCTATAAAAAATACCAGGGAAGGTATCGATTGGTCACCCTATTCACCAGATTTAAACACCTGCGACTATTTTCAGTGGGGATATTTAAAGGACCGGGTGTATCGGACGGAGCTAAAGACACTGGACGACCTGAGAAACGCGGTTGAATACGAAATCAAGAACATTGGCCGCGATGTTTTGGTGAAAACAATTAGTAACTTCGATACGAGGCTGCGTCATGTTATCAACTCAAGTGGAAATCACATGGAAAATCTTCTTTATTAATTTTTCTTCCCTATTTAAACAATAAATACATTTTTTCTAATTATTTTTTTCTAAGTTTTTAAACTTTTATGTACCTTTTTAAACTCTTAAAACTTCTCAATAAAAAAATTAAATATTCGTAATTAACATTGTGACGGATAATTTTGAATGTTGTAAGTTTGTTGTTGTATGCTGTTTAGATTTGTGACTCTCCTACTCAGATGGGATTGATATGTTTATTGATTGATTGTTTGAATTTAATTAAATTAATTTAATGATATTAATTTTAAGCACTCATTAATTAAAGTTTTATAATTATGAATTTTAATAATATTTTTAGTAAACGATTTTAACTTATTAAATTTAATATATTTTAAAAATTAATGTTTGTTTAAAAAATTATGTAATGCCTTTTTATCTAATAAAATTATAAGAAATTAAAAGTTAATATTAAAAAATTTCCCATTCACTGTTTTTATAGATTTAAATATAGAAACAAAAACTATATCAATCAATGAAAGATGCTCTCTGTGAATTGTTGTGAAGAATCTGTTTGTTTTGTCAATAAATGTTTACATTTAAATTGTGATGTTGTTAATAAGCATAAAATAATCTTTCTAATGACACCTCATTTACATCGAAATCCCAAGGTACGTGATTTGATCCTTATGCTATACACCGATCCTCCAAGTTATATATCTATGAGGGAAAATACTGAATGTTGTAAGTTTGTTGTTTATATGCTGTTTAGATTGGTGACTCTCCTACTCATATGAGATTGATATGCTATTGATAAATTATTTAAATCTAATGAGAAAATATTTGCCATGCATGTTAAAGGAAAATCAGTAAAGGAAATTTCAAAACTTTTAGACATAAGTAAATCGACGGTGTTTGATAACATTAAGAAAGCTAAATACCGTCAGCATAACTCATCGCCAAAGAAATCTGAACGACCAAAGTTGACTTCTGCTACTGATAACCGGTGTTTGAAGAGGTTAATTCCTCAATATCGTCGTGCTACTGTTCAAGAAATCAACGAGAAATGGAGTATGCAAACATACATTTCTTCTTCTCTGTTCACTTGTCTAAGATAAGATTTTCTTAATGAAATATAAGCATTGCGTAACACTTCTTGAAGGCTAAAAACAAACCGTTTCTGTCACCTATTCAAAAGAAAAAGAGACTTGAATGGGCTCTTAATAATCATAGTAAATGGAACCAAAATGATTGGAATAAAGTTATATTTTCAGACGAATCTAGTTTTGAATTGTCTATGGGCAAAGATGGAAAATCGGTCTTAAGACTTAGTACAGAGTCATTATTATCGGACTGTTTAAATCGAACTCTGAAATTTCCAGAAAGTGTAATATTTTGAGTTGTATGACAAGCAAAGGACTTGGCAGTCTTCACTTTATAGAGGGTACAATGAACTCTACAAAGTATACCGAGATATTAAGGGAAAGTCTCATCCCATCTATTCAAAATATTTTGACAATGGAGATTTCATTTTTCAAGAAGATGGAGCATCTTGTCATACTTCTAAATTTACAAAAACTTGGATGATGAAAAATAAAATGTCCTTCTGGACATGGCCTTCAGGAAGCCCAGATTTAAGTCTGATAGAGAATGTTTGGGCAATTATGAAAAAGGAATTACAAAAAAAAACGTCCTAAAATAAAATTGATTTGAAGAATAAAATTTTAGCAATATGGAATAGTTTTCTCATTGATAAATGTCAGGGTTTATACAATTCAATGAATAGAAGAATGGAAGATGTCATAAAAGCAAAGGGCGATGTTACAAGATTTTAAATAGTAGGTGTCCGAATTCTTTGGAATTTGAGAACAAATTTTTAAATGCGAATAAAATTTTTATTAGTTAACTTTTATATTTGATTTCTTAAAATTATTTTAGAATTGTATTTATATTATCGTAAAATATCAAATTAATTCATCTATAATACAAATAAGTACATATTATTGATAATTTAAAATTTGTAATAAGAATTATTTTACGTGTCCGAATACATATGAATTTGGGTAGTATATATTTAAATATTTATATTTGTTTGGAAGCAGGCGTCTCTCTCCAGTGATTCATTTGAACTGATGGTATATGTTAGATAAAATTTAGAAATCTACTTTTTCAGAATTTTTCCATAGAAAAAGGATTGTAAAATGATTTTTTAAAAAATCAATTAAATTTTTTATTATATTTGACTTTAAATATATTTTTATGTTAAATAAGTAGAGTCCGCATAAAGAATCGATATAAAAAAGTTTTTTGATTTACTAGTTAATAAATAATTTTTGACTAAATTATTTACATATTTGTTTTTTATATAAATATTTTATATTTAAATGATATATTCTGTTTCCATTTGCGGTCTTAAAAAATCAGCATAAAAAATAATTAATTAAAAATTAGAAGAAAATATGTTTTATTGTAAAAATAATAATATTCGTATATTTAGAATAAAAAGTTTTCTCTTCTCAATCTATCTAAAATAACAAAAAAAATAATTTGAGAAGATTTTTTTGTTTTTTTTCTAATTATATATTAATTTCCAGTGAATTAATTCTTACTTCCTGATTTGGTCAAAATTGCTACAGATTTTGATAAAGGTCCTTTGCCAACATTATTAACAGCTTGGATTGTGATATGATAAACTTTATTGGAATTCAAATGACTGATAAGGGAGAACTCTGTTTTGGTATTGTAATGTCGCCAATGTTGATGTGCTAAATCCGGATGTTCAGTATAAAGCAAAATATATTTCTAAAGAAATAAATTAATTGTTTAAATCAGTAATCGATTAAAAGTTTGAGAATTCAACTAAACAATAAATTATTTTTTTTAAAAAAAAATAAATAAGTAGTTAAATCGGATTTTTATCTCGGCACGTGTTTATTTATTTATCAATAAAGAATTATTTTATTAAAATCCTTCTTCGAAATTGTTTTTTGCATATTTATCCAGGGACTTATATTTTGATTTTACTGCATTAAAATTAAACCGAACTAAAACTTCAATATTGAATAAAAAGAAAAAATATTTTTAAAAATTTCTTTTTGTATTTAACATTAATAAAATTTTATACTAATTGTAAACAGAGGTAAAATTTATTTGCAAAAAAAAGGTTTGATGTATAAAAATTTAATTTATTGATAACAGAGTGGGTTGTGCAACTTCGTAGTTTCGGAGTTGAGAATCTCCCCACGGGGTTGAAAAATTGTGGGAATTGTCTTCCTGGCCTTGTATTGGACACGGATAAGAAAACTGTCAATCCAATGGTAACCAGAGATATCAAATATTGTTGATATTTTATTCAATAACATTGTTATTACTTTAAATGGACAAATCGTAAAAAATACTTCAAGTATAACAACGGTTTCCAGTTTGTGATTTTTACAGTGTCGATAATTTCAAAGGAAAGAAAAAGTCACACATATACGGAGTCAAATTCAAACTAAACTATTGGAATGAAATCCACATTTTGTTAAAAAATTCAAAATAACCCGACAATGAATCATTGCATCACTTTCTAACGATTTGCAGATTTTTCGGATTATCATCTTGAAAATAGGACAAATTTTGCATAGAACTTTTTGACCTGGTACTAGTATTTGATGAACCAAGTATTTCCAAAACAGATACATTTGATGAAAGGAGATTATTCATGGCAAAAACTTGCTCAACATATATAAATAATTATTAATTGATGTTTAATAAAGATAAACGGTGTATGTATTATAATATATGGTTTTAATTATAAATAATAATTATTAGAAGAAATAAATCATAATGATCTTCAAAGAAAAAAATAAAAATACGTATACTTTATCAATCTAAAAAATAGAAGGTGGAGAGGAAAATTTGTTATTTTGACCGAAAATTTTGCTAGTTTAGGAAAACAATAAGTAAATTAAATAAAATATATAATTAATAAAATAACTAATTAAATAATTAAGTAAAATAAAATTAAAGTAAATAAGCAAAAGAAATTAAAAAAAATTAAAAATAATAATTTAATTAAATATTGTAAAAAATATTTACTGATATTATTATCGTCAGACATTTTTTAATTATTTTGTTGATTTGGGTTTTTATGTCTCGACAAAAGAAATATGAATTGAGTGAATTTCTATTTGTCATTTAAAAAGAGAAAATACGTGATTCTAATCACGTGATTTCTTAGTGAATTTGAATTCACCAATCACGTGTCAGTTGGATGTTTGAAATATCGACTAGTATGTGTGTAAATAGAAATGTGTTAATTATGTGTGTATGAGTGTTGATCGAATGTGTCTGATTAAAAAAATGTTAAATGTGATTGGATGTGCATGGTGAGAAAAGATTGATTTTTTGCACAATAAAAATAATGTGTTGAAAAGAAAATGTGTCAATATTAATGTTCAAGGAAAAATCAGCGTAAAAAAATAAAATAAAGTTTCAATTTGAATTAATGTATAAAAAAATGTTTCAATTAAAATAAAATGGGTTTCACTGACAGTAAAAAGTGTTCAGAAAATGTTAATAACAGTGAACAATTTTAAATCAATTGATAAAGAAGTGTTCAATTCTATATTTAAAAATTCTAAATCAATGATTAAATCTTCTTTTTTGATAAATAATAATTCTTTGATAAATAAATAAATTCAGTAAATGAAATTGTTTCGAATTATCCGACTAATGTAATTAGGCATTTTAAAGTACATTGGCTGAATAGTGCTCATTTAGAAACTCTGCTCTCTGGTTCTAAATTTAATTTGGAGGCACAGTTTCCGTTCCAGAAGGTATATCTTTATAGTTTAATCTAAAATCCAACATAAATATATTTGTCACTTTTTCAAAGATTCAATTTGCAGGCAGGTTTAAATGTAAATTAGTGTTGAATATAGAGTTCTTTTAATTGAAAATTCCTTTATCACAGTTTGAAGAAATATCCTAGAAAAGAATGTTCGAATTACATAATTTTTAAATTTCAGTATTATTTAAAAACATATTTGAATCAAATCTCGGCGAGATACTGCAGAAAATATCTTTTTTGACTAAATATAACCAAACAAAACTTTGGAATTTTCGACCACAATATATTGCTAAATAGAAAATGGTTCAAGTTTTCTTCATACAAAAAATTAGAGATTTAAAATATGATTCTTTATTTCAAAAGCATATAATACATACGCCCAATAATTTCGAAAAAATTCACCTTAGTTCAATGGCCTTAAGTTTTGGCGATATTGCTCACCATATCCATTGCTATAATCAACAATGCTATTTGGAAATCCATCTAAGTGACCCAAGGTATAAAGATATATGATTAGCATATTGTTACCGAGTGAAGAAACACATATGATCATGTTTACTAAACGTTGCGCGTGGGAAGTGGCCTCCAAATTATTTAAACTAGTACATAAATTATTTTTCTAATATCAAACAAAATAAACAAAATTAAATAAATTTGACAGGAAAATTTGTACTCATTATAAAGGGAGGTATGAAAAATTAAAATGATTCTTTTTTTAAAAAATAATAATCCCTCTTGTTTTTCCATTTGAAAACAATGAAAAAGTTCATAGTAAATTAAAGAAAAATTCTACAAGAACATTGAGACAATTCTCATTTCAATTTTTATTACTATCACATTTAGAGTCATTACAACTCCCAGAAGATCTTTCATCGTTTGACAGCGCTCTAATTGGTTTTTTGTTATTTCTGTTTTTAATCATGATTATTCGAACAATTTTTTAAATCTTTTTAAAATATTTATTTTTTAAAAATATTAACTAAAAATAATAATTTAAATCATTTCTAAATAAAAATACTAAATTATAAAAATGTTATCGAATTATTAAAAATGACTTTAATTTAAATCTTATTAATTTTATTTAAATTTAATTAAATGCTTTTCTTTTCTTAAAAAATATTAAACTTAATTTAAATTGTTAATTTAAAAATATATAAACTTATCAAATTATTATTTTAATTATGTTCGAATAGTCAATCACTTTGAATTTAAAAAAATACCAATTTCCATCTGGGTGGGAGAATCACCATTTTAATTTCAACATACTCAAATCAATATACAACATCAATACATTCACACATTCAGACAATTTAAAATATTCTTCACAGATAGTTTTAATATTATAACTAATAATAATATATTATTATATTTAAAAAAAAGATTCTTACTTGAAGTACACCATTTATTTGTTCTACTGGTTTCCATCGAACCTCTACGGCTGTGTTACTAATAGCCGACGCTGTTATGGATTTAGGAGGTCCACTGGGTACTGAAATATTAAAAAATATGTTACTCTTTCATTAGTAAACTTATGATAATGTTTTTAATATTATGCATTAATAAAGAAGGGAAGTAAAGATAAAAACAATGTACTCATAAATTAACGCTTTCGAGATACAAATAAATGTAAAATAAATTATGAATGTATAAGGAAAATGTATAAGTATTTAAATGATAATTTCTTAACATAAAGTTTAATATTATTGTGAAATGTAAACTTTGGTCATATGAGTTATAGTACAAATTAAAAATTTTTTTTGAAAAACATAACGGAATAAAAATATGTTACTAATATAAAAATCAAATTTTTTTTACTATTTTTATTAGTTAACTTATAATATTATTTAGAAGGAAACAGAAGGAGGAAAATAAAGAAGGAAAATATAGTTAAACATTAAAAATTTTAATACAATGTATTAATTAGTCCCTAAAGTTCAGTAAATTATTTTTCTATTTTAAAATTAATTTTAAATATTTCTAGTTTAAGAAACCAATCTCTTTTCTTTTGACAGTCATTGTATTCTTACGTTTTCTAAGAAAATCTTAATTCTTTATTTTAAACTTATCTCTAAAAGATATTTCATGATGCTTATAAAAATGATAAAAGTATTAACTTGTAGAATAAAAGAAAGAATATTATGATTAACTGATTTATTAAAAATGTAGACCGATTTCACCATTTTGGAATTTTAGATCTAATAAAAACAAAAATTTCATTTTGCTATTGCATTAAGAAACATTTTTAAAATACGCAATTGCAAATTGATGAATCACCTTGCACGTTTAAGTATGGTTTGTAAAGTTTTCTCCGCAACACTTAGAATCATAAATTATGTTTAAATTATTATAAATAATCTTAAATCAATTATATTGGAGGCGATGAAATCTTTGAAGGTAGTTTCAGCATCATCTTGATTTTTGAAGTATTTCTCCTGGAGAAAAATGTCAAGATGTTTGAAAATGTGATAATCAGTAGGCGAGAGTACAGGTGAGTATGGAGGATGACTCAAAGTTTCGTAGCCAAGTTCGTTCAACAGTTGCATTGTCAGACGTGCGATGTGTGGTCGTGCGTTGTCGTGGAGACGAATACGCCCCTTTCTAATGAATAATGCTGGTTTTTGTTGTTGTTGGAATTTCTGGTTCATTTTGATAATTTCCGGACAGTATCGCTCTGCCGTAATTGTTTCTCATGGATTTAGGAAGCTATGATGAATAACACCGGCTGCAGACAACCAAACAGTCACCATCATCTTTTTTGGTACAATTTCGGCCTCGGAAAGGGTTTCGGAGCTTGATCGTTTGAGAAGAAGGTCTCCGATTGTCGTAGAGCATCAATTTTTCATCATACGTTTCAATTCGGTCAAGAAACGGATTATTCTTGTTCCGTAGAAGAAGTGAAGTCGTTGTCTCAAAATGACGCATTTTTTGATTGTCATTTAATTCGTATGGAATCTATTTATCCAGTTTTTTCGACTTCTCAATGCCGATGGTTTTAAAATTGGTTTAAAATTGTTTTTATCGTAACACCTTGTTCCACCGCAAGCTCTCGAACTGTTGTGCGTGGATTTTCTTCTACTGGAGACTTCAAATTTTCTTTTTCAATAGCAGGTTTCGGTCCACAGCCATCATCTTCTTTTAGGTTCTTGAAATCTCCTTCTTGAAATTTTTTGAACCAACGTTGTAACATACGTTCGTTTGTGGTTCCATTACCCAATGCACCCTTGATATTACGGGCGGCATCCGATGCTTTGTGGTCAAGTTTGAATTGATATAAAAAATTGGTCGTAATTGCGCTTTTTGCATATTGACGACTATTTAAATAAATAGTTAATATTAAAGTTAATATTTAAACAACGTATCATAAAAATATAGAGTTTTTCATAAGCTTTAAAATGATGTATAAACATAATTAAATGATATCAATTTCATAACAAATTTGCAACGTTACTTATACTAAGGAAAAGAGACAAAAAAGTGCAAAAAATAAAATCATTAAAACAGGTTAGTGAAATAATACTAATTACTATTTAAATGTTCCTTTGTAAAATTATGCGTCTTCTTAAATAGAGATGATGCGGGAAAAGTCTAATTTGTTGAATTCCCAAAAGTTTGTTCAGACAGGGATTCTCTAATAAATAATTTCAGATTTCATTCTTAGGAGAGGCTGTAGTAAGTTTTATTTTCGTTTTTCTATTAAAATTAATGGGCTTTAAAATTAGGGAATTATCAAGAATAAGGTTATAAAAATTGAAGTTGACATGTTTTGGGTTTGTATATATTTCTTTGAATGAAGAGGTTATCAGGAAGTTTAGAAAACCTTTTCTTTGATAGTTGATTTAGTAGGTTCTATAATTATTTCTTCGTTTAAAAATTATTCATAAGTGAATGAGATTAAATAATTATAATCAAAATAGCAAAAAGAAAATAATAATAATAAATAGTAATATTATATAAAATACGGTTAATAAATACTGAATTTTTAAATACATACTTGAATTTAATGAAGAAAACTTTTAGTTATATTAACGGATAACATGAAATAGTAGGACACCTACTATTTTAATAGTAGGTGGAAAAAAAATTGAAAAGGCGCCCAAAATTGGTTTACACCTACTATTTGGTGCTTTTGTTTTGAACTTGTCTTAAACTTGAAAAATAAATAAGAATTAAACTGGAAAAATAAGAATTTATTCATCATAGATAATAAAAGCATCATCAGTTAATATTTCTTCACTATCACTGTGATCAGTTTCTTTTTGGGATACTGTATTCGAATATTCGGTTTTATCTCGCATGGAGAAGTATTTCGCTGCAGCATAAGCCGTTTTTCCAGTTTCCATAAATGCTACCACTTCATTTTTGAAAGCTATACTGAACATTCTTTTTGTCATCGTTGGGCTATTATTTAAAAAATGTAAAAATATTAAAAATTACTTTGTATAAATGTA